>CM060948.1:355204353-355374353 GCA_030765055.1 Mantis religiosa
GCCCCCAAAAATAACTTCAGTCTTAAGAATCTGCTCAAAAAACCTTTAAGCAACACTATTGATAAATTAAAATTATCTGGAATATATAAAATACCATGTAACAATTGTGAAGCATATTATATTGGAAGAACTAAGAGAAATTTAAAAACCCGACAAACGGAACACTTGAGAAATATAAAACTTAAACAAATAGAGAAAGTCTGCAGTTGCCAACCATTTCTGGAAACACAACCATGAAATTGGCCAAAGTATACAACTTTTAAAACATGTACAAACAGTTAATGAACTACATATTTGGGAAAAAATTTATATCCTAAATAGTGAAACAAAAAACCTTTTGAATTTTGTGATACCACCACTAAACAGTGTTTTAGAACTTATTAAAAAAGTTAAAAAATCCAACATTGATGTCGTTGAAACCAACCTAAAGAACATAGACCCAGTTGAAATTAACCCATATGTCAACCAATCTAGTTTACTCCAGGAACATATGAGTAAGGAAGCACATCTCCCACAGACAACCAGTAACTTAAATATTGGTCCAGAGAACGAGAGGGAAGAGTAATTTCATCCGCCACCACAGGTCTACAGTTCAATTGATCCACATCCAGAGGAGAAACAGTTACAACCAGTCAACACCACAGATGACCATCAGCCACCTGTGTCCAGCCACAGTGTTCCAGTCCCTGAAGTTGGCATTACAAATCAGACAATAACCAAATGATAGTCACAGGAGTAAAAGTTTCTTGGAACGTTCGGCTCTTCTCTACCTCAGTAGCTGGTCAACACCCACTGAAGATGGTCTAAACCAGACCGAAAAGCGCTTATGGAGATATGGAGAACATCTTATCTGAGTGAGTAATCTCAAAAACTGCTTGACATCTACTCATATTCCATATAGTGGTGAAGGTCTCAGAGGCGATTTTGAAAGATCTCTGAAGAAATGATTTCTAGCAGGTCTTTAAAGACTTGCAGAAACGCTGGGACAGGTGCATCGCATTCGCTGTAAACTATTTGGAGAAAGACCACCAAAATTATGAGGATGAGTAAAGATACTGTGACTTTGTGTGTTCGTAGAATTAAAAGTCCCATTGCACAAACTCAAAGTGCTCTTTAAATCTACCGAGTTACAGTTGGTATACTTGCCGATTACAAAGGATTACGTAGCTCACACAATTACAAATCTAACCATCCCCTCCGTGAGCGCTACACAGATAAATGGGTAGGCGTGGTCTGAATGCTTGCCGTCTGGACCCCACCTGCCAGCTGGTTATCTTCGCAATTCCGATGTTCGTGTGAAAATACATTGAAAAAAAAATGATCACTCTTTATTGAACAGCCCTCGTAAGTTTTAGATGTAGCTCACGACTAAAACGATAAATATGGGTAACACCTTTCCGTTTATTTGTTTATAGTGATGATACGTAATCAGTAGAAACAATCTGGTAGATTGAGAAATCGTACTCACGACTAATTCTAGAGGATGCTACTTCAACATAGGTAAAGGAAGCAACATCATGGCAGTAAATTTTGGTATTTAATTGATATTCGACATTTTGTTTGCTATCTTTGTTTATGTTATACCACACTATGTGTGTTTCTATTTATTTATTTATTTAGTTATTTAGTTAGTTAGTTAGTTAGTCGGTCGGTCGGTCGGTCGGTCGGTCAGTCGGTCCGTCAGTCGGTCAGTCGGTCAGTCGGTCCGTCGCTCAGTCGGTCGGTCGGTCGGTCGGTGGGTCGGTCGGTGGGTCGGTCGGTCGGTCGGTCGGTCGGTGGGTCGGTCGGTCGGTCGGTCGGTCGGTCGGTCGGTCGGTCGGTCGGTGGGTCGGTCGGTGGGTCGGTCGGTCGGTGGGTCGGTGGGTCGGCCGGCTGGCTGGCTGGCTGACTGGCTGGCTGGCTGGCTGCCTGGCTGGCTGGCAACAAAGTAATTTGTTTTGTTTTCATTCACTTTCAAACCCCATTTATTGCAATAAGAATTGGCTGCCTCGTTTGCTCTTCTCAGCCCTCCACTTGATATGGACCCAACTACTAGGTCATCTGCAAACAGTAGCCCCGGTATTTCTTTATTATTAATAACTGGTGAATGTACCCTACAACTTTATATCTCCTCTAAAATTTCATCGATATAAAGATTAAATAATACTGGACTAAGTTTACATCCCTGCCGTACTCCTGCCCTACTCGATATAGATTTAGTTACCGGTCGGTCGGTCGGTCGGTCGGTCGGTTACTGAGTTAGTTGGTTAGTGAGTTAGTTAGTGAGTTAGTTAGTGAGTTAGTTAGTGAGTTAGTGAGTTAGTGAGTTAGTTAGTTAGTTAGTGAGTTAGTTAGTTACCTATTTAGTGAGTTAGTTAGTTACCTATTTAGTGAGTTAGTTAGTTACTTAGTTACTTATTTAGTTACTTATTTAGTTACTTATTTAGTTACTTATTTGGTTACTTATTTGGTTACTTATTTGGTTACTTATTTGGTTACTTATTTGGTTATTTATTTGGTTACTTATTTGGGTACTTATTTGGTTACTTATTTGGTTACTTATTTGGTTACTTATTTGGTTATTTTATTTGGCTACTTATTTGGTTACTTATTTGGTTACTTATTTGGTTACTTATTTGGTTACTTATTTGGTTACTTATTTGGTTACTTATTTAGTTACTTAGTTGCTTATTTAGTTACTTATTTAGTTACTTATTTAGTTACTTAGTTACTTATTTAGTTACTTAGTTACTTATTTAGTTACTTAGTTACTTATTTAGTTACTTATTTAGTTACTTATTTAGTTACTTATTTAGTTACTTATTTAGTTACTTATTCAGTTACTTATTGAGTTACTTAGTTACTTATTGAGTTACTTAGTTACCTATTGAGTTACTTAGTTACTTATTGAGTTACTTAGTTAGTTATTGAGTTACTTAGTTAGTTATTGAGTTACTTAGTTAGTTATTTAGTTACTTAGTTAGTTATTTAGTTACTTAGTTATTTAGTTACTTAGCTACTTATTTAGTTACTTATTTAGTTACTTATTTATTTAATTGTTATCTCTCAAGACAGTTATAATTGAAGCGAGATCAAACATCTTTGCTAAGAGCTGCAAAGGATACAAGGCTTATTGCACTTTTTTCTTTTTTTTCTTTCGCGATCTTCAATCGTTGCTACTAGCAATACAATGCCGCCCATAAGATGAAGCGTGTATCTCGTAGAATTTGCAGTGGTATAAAACAAATGAATATACGATGTTATGTTTATTTCGCTTCTTCTTTTTTCCTTCTTATTCCTATGCTTAGGATTCATGCTTAATTTAAACTTATCATGATCACTACTTTATATAAAATTAATTACCGTTTCCCAATTTTGTTTAAAACGGCTTTTAAACGAGATACTGTAATGTGTATGATATGTGTTAGAATTTGCACCCGCACATTCATCTTCTACATTCGCATTCAGGTTTTCTTCTTCTCATGTTTCACTGTTTGTCTTTTAATTTGATATACTAATATTTATTATTATACATTATTATCATTTACAGTTTGTGTCTCCTTTTTAATTTATTATCTGACTGATCTTCAGTATTGCTATACAAGCCATTGATATGTTACATAAGTACTACATACAAATTAATAACTGAGGAATTACTGGCCTCTAACATATACAATAGGTGATAAATTTTTAATATAAACAAACACAGAACAATTCAAAACACATTTTAATGAAAGATAATAAAAGACAAAGTATATAACAGGATAACTAACACAAACAATAACATTAAACAGGATGGGTAACAATTGAAAGGAGAGGTTAGATATGCGAGGCAGGATTATGATCAGTGGTGTTAAGATTAAAGTAGAGGATATACCTTGAATTAGTGAGAAAATCGCTAATCTTCTGAATCAGGGAGTATGATATCTTGAGGCAGCTTTATTTTCAATCCGGTACTTTCGAATTTTCGTCATCCAATGTCATGTGTTACAGCGCTTGGTACTTCGGGTAATCTAACGAAGAAGGTCTTTGATTTCAATTTGAAGTATAGATGTATGAGAAGAATACCAAGTTCCTGATGGAGTTGATCATTTCTAATGAACCACGGAGCCTTTGTAATACTGCGGAGAAATTTGTTTTGTACAACCTGAAGTCGATGACTGTACACCCCATACAGTAGCAGCGTTAGAAATTATGTAGCGTATAAGTGACTTGTAGATCAATATTGAGCACTCCATACCAAGCTGTGATTTCTTTTGTAGCAATGGATACAGATTATAATTCTGGAAATGGCTATTGTGGAAATGTAAGGCATATGAGAATTCCAGGATAATTTTGTGTCAAGCATTACGCCAGAATATTTCATTGGTGTTTCTGGAGGCTTCCATTTCAGTTGCTTCCCCTGCAGATCCAATGGGGCTGGATTTTGACAAGATCTTGAGCAGAATACTTTCGATTCCGTTTTTTTAATATTTAATACAACTCGCCATATTTTGAACCACATAGATAAGATATTTAATGATATTTGTAGCCTTTTGATTGCAGTACTTAATTCTGTATACGCATAGAAAATAACGGTGTCATCGGTAAACATAGCTGAGGATATGGGATTTGTATTTGGAAGGTTTTGCATGAATATATTGAATAATAGTGGGACCAGAATTGATCCTTGTGGAACTACTGCTGCTATTGGTTGAATATCGGATTTCTAACTGTCTATTCGCCCTAAAAAATTGGTTCTGTAGTAAATATATTTTCATAATAAGAGGCAAGAGCACTGCATTTTGATTGAGAGTCTGTGAGTATCTTATCAAAATGCAGTGACGGTACTGAAGTTGGTTCTCCTAGAATTCTTTTGGTATCGTACCAAAGTGAACAGTCACTTGAGGTAAAGAACACATAGGTTTGGTAAAAATTAAGACGATGCTGTTCCAGCTCTTGCCTAGCGGTTGTTAAGCTTTCTGCGTAGACAAGGAAGTCTTTCCCGTTGTCACTGCCTTCGGATGCAATGCTTTTCTCTGATTAGATGAATAATATGCGTAGGTAGGTGTAGATGAGGTCTAGGTCGGTATAAGCGAGTTGTTGATTCTTTGATACAAGAACAGATAGTATCTGTGAAGTACTGAACGGCATTATCAATTTCTGAGGTCGAGGTTAGGTGATAAGCTGAAGTTAATGATGTGTCTAGTCTTGACTGAAATTGATCCCAATTGGTTTCAGCTGGTGCTAAGATATGTAGATCACTGTTGTTAATGTGTTCATATAGCGGACGATCATTTGGATTACTTGTACGACATCCCCATGATACATGCTTGTAATAGTGTAGAACCAGCATTTGAAAAAATCTACTTTAGATACACGACATTTAGTAACTAGGCTGGAGGTTTGTAGGCACAAATTACGACGAAAACATTATCACAGCATTGCAATTATAATTCCAACAGCTTCTAACTCTGTTATGCTAGGAAGAACTATCTTGTGGTGTGAAATACTGCGATTTATTATTATGGATACTCCTCCGGAATCAGTGGGGCAACTCTGTCTTTTCGGTACATTTGATATCCAGCGAGAGAGAAAGCTTCACTTTTAAGAAATGTGTTTCGGTGACACATATTATATCAATGTTGTGAGCTGAAAGAAAGGCAATAAGAGAGGCTCTTTTAATACGACGACCATTAGCGTTCCAATTTAGAAGTGATAATTGATAGACAGAAGTAGAATAACGTACAGTCATTTTGAAAAGATGGTGATAGGAGAAAGCTAATAAACCTTGAATTGCTGGCAGATATGAACTTATGAATGAGATGAAATTAAGTAATATATATATTAGACAGGAAGAAGCTGGTTGAAGATGATTCCTCTGGTTGCTGGTTTAGTCTGGAGCTGTTCATGACGTGCGCAAAGGTGCAATGATATGTGCGTGGAGGTTGTCCAGACGTGAGTTAACTTGTGCCTGTTTCGGTGCTGAAGCTGATGGATCACTTGAGATTTGAAAGAGATGGAAAATCTGAAAGTTTAGGAACAGATGGTCCAGTTATGTGCTGAGGCTGCTTTCGCTGGAGGTTATGTGAATGAGAGAAGCGTTTCTTTAAACATAAATAGTGAGAAAATCCTCTGAAATTTGCAGGATGTTGTTCATGACAGTTCACGCTCTTTGAAGGAGTAGTTTTAGGAAGTTTGCAGTCAGAGAAAAGATAGGATCCAAGACACCTGTCGCCCCTTGGTTCAATTTGGCAATAATGTTTGGTTTTCCCATAATTTTGACAAGGAATGCATTGTGGGATAACAGTTGATTTCCCTCTAGGTGCTTCCTTGATTACACTATATAGTAGACGGGTAAGATTTAGGATAGATTTACCTTCATCGCTGTCAGTGAGTTCAACTGCACAGAGAGGAATGTGTTGTTGAATTTTCCTTGTAGCCTTGCAACTTTGCGGAGAGGATACTTTAGTGCTTGTAGTGCTCTTAAAATCTCCTCATTACTAAGGGAGCAGGGTAGATTCCTAATGATTACAGAGAAAATTTTATCTTCACTATTCCTATATTTGTGATATTTTTGTTTTATAGAATAAAAATAATCTCTCAGAGCACGAAAATCATCAGCTATAGCAGTGAAAAAGTTAATAACTTTGCCTTTTAGTGCAGTATGAAATTTTGCTTTGAGTTAACTGCGTATAGTGTGAACAAATAGTTGATAGTTTTAGATATTAGTTAAGCAGATTGGAGGATTTTTCTCGTTGGTAGTCTCGACTTCACCATCTGAGTTATTGTCATCTAAGTTATCCTGTAATAAATTATATATATTTTGTGTAGGAATGGTATCAAAATATGCATTTGACGCGCTGTTATCTGCTTGAAATTGCTGGCTAGTTTGCGCGGTACTTGTTGAAGGTACTGGAAATGCGCATAAAGCATTTGTATTCAAAGGTTTGTTAACCTGGTGTAAAGACAACTTCGAATGTTTGGCAGCCTACTTTGTATGATCTTCAGCTGCTTTTCGCACCTTCGATTGTTTCGCTGCTTTACAACTTTTTTTAGAAAATGACATATTTTTATCTGAGTCACAGGCATTCATAGGTTTAACATATTGTGCACCACTTACAGTTTCAGTGAAATCATCTTCTTCCATTGCGAGGGTGTGAACATTTAAAATTTCTCATGTTTTATCACACGCTCTGTTGACATTATGACTGTCCATGCCCAAGATCTAGGGCAATCGCACAATTTAAAGATAATTTATGTAATCACACCAAGTTAGTAGCAAATAGCACTAAGTAGTTTATATTCAGATGTTAATGCACTTGGCGATATAGAAAAATCTCATCACCGAAGCAATTTACCATCAACATAAGGATAAAATTAGCAGCTCAATCTAAACATTACTATCCAGTCGCGATGCTCAGCTTTTCCCCCCAGTTTGTGTCTGATTTCCTTTTTCTTTTGTCTCTTTCTTTGTTTCTTTCTTGGATTTAGCGCTTCGGGAATATTCCAGGTTCTGTATTTATATCTCCAATATGTTTACCAGGGTTCAAGCATTTAAGTACATGTTTCATATAAAATAATGCAGGGTAAATCATGCTAAACCAAGGCAAAAGGCTCTTTCTCCCATACTAGAATAATGAGCAACAAACAGGTACGTTAAAGCATAAGAAAAAGAAAACCATGAAGCTATTATACCTAAGGACAATCAATATAAATAATTTTTACTCTCTACTGACCGATAGTATGTAGAGGAACTATGAGTATCAGATATTTCAAACTGCTCCTCGCAGTCAGTGTCGGAATATTCTAAATTAATGTAAACCATCCTTATCCAAGTAAACCTGTTTTAGTTTTTGCTGGTTGTCCCTTAGATTTTGCACTTCATTATCAAACAATTTTGGGTACATGGTTTTACGTAAACAATATCTTGTGCTTTGGAAGCATATTTTTGGGCCCATATAGCAATAATGTTCCTTAGCTAATATGGTCCTGAACTATTTCAAAATTTTGAGATGGTCCTTTTCCGTCTTTATATGTTCATGTAGTACAGCTTTAGTAGTGAATGGATCAAATTCAATGTTTCATTTGGGAAGAATAACTGCGTTTCTGATTTGAGGGATGTCTTGTTTGCTTCTGCTGATATGTAGACACTGTTGGAAGGTCTGTTTGTAAACAATTTGTTAACATACCGATCCTAAACGTCTTGTGGTCCATTTCTTCATGACAGTACTTGGTAGACTTCGATTAAACTCACTAAGACGCTGGGAATAGAACCTCTCAGTAGTCTTTTGCAAAATTATAAAGCGTTAGCCTTTTGCTACGGACGTCAAGTTCATCTCTTTCTTTACTTTTAGTATGGCTCCATTAATCCAAGCTTCAACCTGTAAACAATTGCACCTCAATTGTTTCATTGTGTTCACAAATTTAAATAGGCAAAATGGTTTGGAACAGCATCGAGACTTTCATTAAGGGATTTCCTCTGTTAGCATTCTTTAAAAATTTAAAACTTATTTTCCTACAAACTTTCCTTAGCGTAGTTACTCTTCCATGTAACAGATTGTTTTCTTTTGATGTGTTACTTATATCTTCTAATTTAGGTACAAAATCAGTGCTTTACAATGGATACATCATTCTTCTCATCGTCCAGGGAACAAATTACTCGATCACTGATAGTCCATTGGGACATTGTTTCCCCCGGGATGTCTATAAGGTTGTCACTTGATTACCCATTAGTTTGTTCTTCTAAATTCACTTTAACAGAGCAGATAGCAGTTTGGGGATATCGTCAGGTTATTAAAATTTCTCTACAAATTTCGCTGATAAATTAGGAACATTATACAAACAAATGGACGAGTGAATGATTAAATAAATAATAGAATGAATGAATAAGTAAATAAGTGAATAAGTGAATAAATGAGTAAATGAAATCTACGTCCCGGTTCCTAATTTCTTACACCTGAACAAAATTTCCAAATTCTTATTTATTAACAACCAAATAACTACAAAAACACTAAAATTGCACTACACATTTTTCAGATCATAAAACAAAATTTAAAATCATTTAAAATAAAATAATTCAAATTAACTACTCATTTAAAAATAATACCTACAAATACTGGTATCCAGTAAACATTTAACCGGTAGCCAGCTAAATTGTAAAACTACTAACTGCAATACCGGTAACCGATATTTCTCGTCCGGGTAACCAATACGTCCTTAATATAAAATATTTCAAAAACATTAAAAAAAACTATTAAAAGTCTTCAAAAACTTAACCATAAACATATGAAGATACAAAATTTCAAAAACAGAGGAAAAAAAATACATTTCAACAGATTTCAAAATTTGAAAATGCGAGGCTTTTTCAATATAGAATGATCACATTTTTTTAACAACGTACCTTTACTCATAGTTTTGATAGTGCTTCTCAAAGTAGTCTCCCCTGAATACCATTCTCTTGTCCCAGCCTTTCTGTCAGTCTTTAACGACATGCTGGAGACCATTTTCTGAGGGACCCTTCAAAATCGCCTCCGCAGCCTTCACCACTGCTTTTGATGCTGGATAATGCCTCTCGCGAAGGCGTTTCTTCAAGTTATGGATTATAAAATCGTCACATGGGACTAAATCCGCAATATGGGGAGGGTGAGGAATGCATATCACGTTGATTTTTGCAAGATAATCAGCAACAACGTTTGCAATAAGCGGTCATGCATTTTCGTGGTGCAGCATGCAGCCTGCTTCATGGAAATGTGGTCTTTTACGCCTGATATGGACTTGCAATGTTTTCAGGACATCCCTGTAGTATTGTCCAGTTACTGGTGTGTGTGCAGGTACAACATGCTGATAAAACATTCCATGAATATCAAAGAATGAGATGACCATAATTTTCCCAGCAGAAGCAAACACTTTTGCTTCTTGGAGGGTTGGTGATTAAGGAAATTTATACAATGAGGTTTTCTGTATGCTCTCAGGATCAAAATGATGTAGCCAAGTTTCATCAGCAGTGATTACGTGTGAAAGAAACTCCGGATCTTCCTCTAACGTCAACTGCAACTGCATGTTACCTCCAATGCAGCGGTAGGCGATGCTGAACATACCTGAGCTTGCCTGGTTCTCACAGGCGGCAACCAGGAGTACCAACAATGAAACTGCTACGCCGTGTTTATTTCGTATTAAGCTAACAGAATATAATAAGATTAAATTTTATTGCGAAAGATTATGACCATTCTTTATTGAGCTGCCCTTGTAATTAAATATAATCAATATAATTATTTAAACACCATTTGAAATTAACTAATTAATACAAAGATTACATAACATTTAAATTTATGCAAATTAAACAAAATCTTAGTAATACAATATTAAAATCACTTAACAAATTAAAAAAGGAACATTATTCGGTTAACTGGAGATTCAAACTCACGTATTTATCATTAGAAAATCATTTCCCTGACAATTCTGTTTACTCTGGCAGAGTACATAACCACCGTTAATGGCCTCAGAGAGAAGACTTCGGTTTTTCCAGAGAGGAACTAATAAAAATAATAGTGTTAATGATGATGATGATGATAATGATGATGATGATGATGATGATGGTGATGGTGATGATGATGAAGAAGAAGAAGAAGAAGAAGGAGGAGGAGGAGGAGGAGGAGGAGGATTAGGAGGAGGAGGAGGAGGAGGAGGAGGAGGAGGAGGAGAAACTATGTAAAATAAAGATACATACTACAGCAGAAAAATATAACTGTTCTTCTTTTAAGATGTATGTAAATGCTTTTGCAAGGTCTTGATTGAAACTTTGAGTCAACCGTTGCAATATTATCATTAAAATGCACTTTGAGATAAAACGTTCCCAGGAGCGGCCGAGATAGCCATCGGAGTTCTTTTTTTATCTGAAACTGAAGCACTAAAATCAGATTCATCTGTGTCCTTAGATGATATCAAGTGCAAAACAGTGAACTCTTTATGTCCACAATAGATGTCAGGTATATAGATTAGTTAGCTTCTTTTTGAAAAATAAAGCAAGAATACTGCATGTATTGAGAAATATTAATGCAGTTATACATTTTATATTTTAATTTTAATTTTAAAAGGCATGGAAGTCTTCAATATATATAGTAATTTTTAATATTTTGTAAATAAAAGTAAACATATATTTTTAACTTGTCCTGGAGTACGGCATATTATAAAATAAAACAGGTATTTTTCTATAATTTATCAATGGACAATTCCGATAGTTCGGTTGGTTATTACTAATTATGCAAAGTTGTATTTTGTTGTGAGTCAAATAAACATCTTAACCATAATTCCATGGAATACTGGCATTCCCAGACGGCATGCCTGAGTTGGAGTGGTCTTCTAATGACATTATAAGATGAGTTACACGTGATATTGCTGCTATTAATACACACACAGATTGTACAATAACATACGTAAATCGGTGATTTTATAAGTCGTCACGTCTCAAATATATGTTAGGCTATTCTCATAATAAAATTGATTCCTCAAAAATCTCATGTGGGTAGCCACATAAGCTTCTCTGCTCTTGTACAAGGCAATTTATGTAAATGTTAATTGTGTTAATGATAACTGATGTACTACCCAAATAAAACGGATTAGAAAATATCCAATATGCACGTTCTGTTGATTACCTAGCAATCTGGATATCACTACTACAGTTGGAACATGAAACTCTATTTAATAAAATGAAGGCAGCATTCCAAAAAATACCATAATGAATGGAAGTTAAGGAAACTAATTTGAAATGTTCATATTAAACTATTCTTCACAACTACTTTGCATAGTTCCTAATAAAGTAAATATTAAACAAACAGAGCGCTACAAATGTTTAGGAGTTACTGTACATGCAAATCTAAAAATGGATTAAATACATATAAAACATTTGCAGAAAATGTACAGAAAGACTAAAAATGCTCAAAAGAATTGCAGACAGTAAATGGGGCTACTCAAAATGCACATGAAATATAACATATTGTGTCTCTGTGGCTCCGCAAAATTTAAAGTCCAATTTGCAGAAATTCAAATCATTCCTTATTTGCGTAGAAATACACTCAGACTAGCAGTATTACATCACATACACAATCACAATCTACCAAGCCCATCTCGGTAGCGTAGATGGTAGCGTGTCTGCCTCACATTCAAGAGGTCCTGAGTTCAAATATCGGTCAGGGTGAGTTACTTGGATAAGGTTTTTCCGGTGTTTTCCCTTATCCTGAAGGACGAATGTCGGGTAACCCTAAGCTCCATGCACCCCGGACTCATTTGAGCATCATTTGCACCCATTTCATTAATCGTCCGATATGACTAAACGTTGCAGGACGTAAAATAAAAAAACAAATATCTACCAAGGTCGATGACCACAACATCAGCGTTCTAATTACATCTGTTTACAACACTCCTGTTACAACGTCTGTTTACTCTTGTTTAAGACTGACTCTTGGACAGTCGTCCCTTTCTTAAATACCTCCACTGATAATTCCAGACTGTTCCAGGACAATCAAGAAACCGAACGTTCTCCGTCAATCAAGATGTTACCAGAATGTTCTAGCTTTATATGTTTTGGCATGCCTTTCATCTCAGTGTTGCACTATCTATCCGTTATTTTTACCCAGAGGCTCTTTGTGTACGCAAGCCGCGCGTATCTCTCTCGTCGCCCCGACAATATAAATTGTATATAATTCTAGTTCACCCGACGAACATCGTACGGCCAATAAAATTACTTTAAACTTATCTATATAAATAAAACTATTTGGGTTTATTTAGTTATGTATTCTACAATTCGGGGTGAAGTTTAAATACAACACAGTTACAATTAAAAAATGAAATGTGTAGTGTTTAACGCCCGCTTTTACTACATACGGCACCACAGGCGATGACACTTATGATACACGAGATGAAGAGGGTGCACAGGTAGAATGAGATGGCAGGGAACACCGGAGATCCCGGAGAAAAGCCTCTCCAGCTCCATGTTGTCCACCACAAATCTCATTTTGCAGTCCTCTGGGATCGAACCAGGGCCGCCTTGGTGAGAGTCAAGCGGTCTTGACACTGAGCCACGGCGCGGCCGTCAGCTACAATTTATGTTAATCAATTTATAGCTTTCTAATAAACAACATTGTCATTTACTGTGTTGCGTAAATATACCAGGGGAGTCAACTGCCCCTATTTGTTTTTTTTAATTTGTGACACTTGCTAAGTAACATACAGAGACTCCCATTAATAATCGAAGAAAGCAGAGTACTACTAAGCTTTGAAAGTGTAAATCAACATTTGATGTGATGTTTTATTGAAATTAATGATAATCTACAGTCACATGGTTCGTTCTTATTAGAAAAAAATTGCTATTTCACTTAAAATTTATATAATACCTTCTATTTTAAGAATTAAAAAGAAATATGAGGTGTTTTGCATCTAAAAGTAATCGGACACAACTTGAGTGAGATACAAAATATGGCTTAGTACTTTGTGACTCTCCCTTTTCTTTTAACTACTTCTCGTAACCTATTTGTCATGCTGTGAACCAGGATCTTCAGGTAGGCTGTAGAAAGTTTGCTCCATTCCACTTGCAACCTCTCCTTCAAGTGCAGCTTGTAGGTGATGGGGTACTTCCGCACGGTCTTCTCCAGTTTTTCCCATACCGCTTCTATGAGATTATGACCCGGGGCGGAGTGTTTGCAGTACATCAGGATAGTTGAATAGTGACCATAACTGCACAATGTGGGACGTATGCTTCGGATCATTATCCTGATAAAATGAGGAGCAGTCCAAAATAACCATCATTTCTGCACCTTGTTTTAAATGTTGCTGTGATAGTCTAAGATAGATTTCCTTGTTCATGGTTGTGTCCATGAACACCCGCTTTCCCACTCACGTAGAGAAAATACAACCCCACACCATTTCAATACCTCCGCAGTGTTTGTGCCTTGTAAATTGCGCTCTTCCAGCTCCGTGTTTGGTTTCCTCCACACAACCATCCTGCCATCGGAAGCTGCAAGGTTTTATGTGCTTGTGTCAGAAAAAATAGCTTATTCCCACCAATCGGCTGTCTCCTTGAAAAACTTTTGGCAAATTCTTGCTGGAAATGTATGGCTTTTTTCTGGGTACTCGACCATTAAAATCTTGTTTTCGCATGGCTCTTCAGACCGATTCAGGGCTGGCAGTCCCAGTTCTCCCTGAATCTCAGTAAAAATTACCGGAGCTCTTATACGCGGATTCCGTTTTACCTTCCGCATAAAATAACACCCCTGCCTATCCTTAAGAAGTTTTGGTCGCCCTGTATTTGCTCGAGATTCAGTTCTGTCTTCATACTTACACCGGTGAATTATGTCAATAACTGTACTTAGTAAAGATTCACAATCTCTGCTGTTTCCGGTATGTTTTGTTCTTTTCATAGCGATAGATCACTGTCTTTGTTCAAAGCTACTCGACTTACCTCTGGGCAAACCCTATGCTCTTACCTTCTTCTTGGTGAACAATTGAAGAACTTCTATGATGTTGTTTTTTGTACTGACAGGCTTCACCTACACGTTTGTACTGCATTTGATTTGTGCAGCCCGATTCTTTTTGTGTAGTAAACACATGATGTAAAAAAGGTTGAAAGGGGAAGCTCTTTGTTTAGCCACATTTCCAATATCTAAAATGGATATCCATAGCAAATGGTTTTTGCTTAACAAAAGGGGTCCCTGGAGATTAATACACATAACATATCCTGCTTTATAGAGCACTCCATAGGGAAATGCAAAGTCTGTCCGATTATTTATGGGACTCAGTGTATGTGAGCTTTGCCTTTTCTTGAATGCCCTCTAATGGGTGATTAGTAGAATAGTTTGTAGAATATGGTTAGGAAACTCAGTGCATAAGTGTTGTAAGGGACAGAAGTCAATCAATATGTATGCCGGTTCACAAAACATCATAACCAGGTAAGAAAGCTGCAGTAACAATTTTAAAGAGTTTATAAACCATTCTTCATTAGCGTACATTCACGCACACACACACACACGCACACACACACACACACCTTTAACCACGTCCCTGAGGAGACAACCTATCACATGCATCAGTTGACAATAACATTGGAACACAAAATGGCTGATCTCCACAATGGGGCCAATGGGATTTATATCTTCACCCAGCAGGTGTTTTCATTGTACAGCCATGTCAAAAATGCTAAGAATTTGATAGGTTGCTTTCGCTTCTGTCACAATTTATGGCACTTTTTAGCTCATACAGTAATTTTCATGGCAGATGCAAGTTTTTTATTTGTGTTAAAACTACTAAAAACGAGCTCAAAGCACTGTATAAAGCTGTCGAAATCGTGTAAAAATACGAAGTAAAAGTAAAAGTACGACTGAGTGCTGTCGTACAGGTTACTTCACCAGTATGCCCGTTTGACTTGGTTTGAAATTCTTCGTAATGTCCTCAAAATTTTATTGCCCATGGTTTTATATCTTGGGGATTATAATTTGATATTATAATAGAAATAACATTTTTATGGAATTATAGGTGTTAAAAAGTACAATAGTAGCCATGTGTTCCGCTGGAAGATGGTTATAAATGTGTAGTTACTAGTATATATTTTATTATGGTGGGTATTGTGCCTGACCCATTCAACGAAGTTACAAATATTTCACAAATGCATTGCGAAACATAATATATAAGTATGAAACAAAATCAATTATATTTAATATCGTCGACATTATGCTAAAACTGAAAGCCAACTATGGAGCATGGTTTATAACACATATACCATACAGATTATAAGGGTCAAAGTTCAAGGGTCTCAACTACCTGACGTTAGGATGAGCTCAGCCCAGTTTATATGGCAAGCAAATTCCTATAAGTCCGTAATTATCGGATTGTAATTGTTTGTCTTTGGCTCACAAATGAACCAATAGCAGCAATAAGCAAATTGGTAACTAAAATACAAGCAATAAAGATTGGGGGAAAAGATAAAAAGCGAAACTATGATACGTCGTTTCGAACCTAGTCTTCGTATCTCCACATTCCGGCAAGGTAACCCATTCCGCCAGCTGCTATGTGCTCTCTTTTGCTCTTTAGGAAAGCATTCGGTTGTCACCTTGTTTCATATAAGCTGCCCCGTATCTCTAAAGGGACACGTGACCTTTTCGCCTCTCATTGGCTGCTATTGTAGTATAGACTGTTGTGCGGTAACAATTAGTTCGTTATTTAACATGGTGATGTATCCTTATATGTTGGAAGAGAATTGTCAAATTTATATTTTCGTAACTGTTTGAATTAAATATATTACGCAACAGAGTTGATTTATCTGAAATGCATGTTAACTCTTAAACGAAGTAAAGAGGAGGTTTCTTTGCTCAGAAGCCCGTCTTTCACATGACACGATAGCACGTGCTTAAGCGGTAGTGGTGACATATTTGTTTATATGACTTTTATCACTGACCTTGTTTTGAACTGGATTATTCATATATCACCGTTTGAAGGTGTTTTGTGCCGAGTGCGAGAGCTAAATTACTTTATTGATCGTCCATTGCACGTGTACTTATTATATGTTTAATGGCAGAGTCTACCAGCATTTTTTCGCTGAAACATCGCAAGGGAAAACCTTTACAAAGCGGCGAAAAAGGAATTGTGGTGCATGTGTGTTATGCACTCTCAAGGAAGAATCCGTCTTTGTCAGTGAGAAAATTCGAACAGCTGTGCCCTGAACTTACATATGTGAGTGTTAGATGCGTAGGAACATCGCGATATAAAATTGAGGCAACAGGGAAACTTACCACTCCAGGGGCGATATTGCTGTGTGGTAGAGACGCTATTTAAGGACAGTCAAATTGCACCGGGATACAGGTCGCAAAATACACTTCCTTGACGAGACTTAGGTAAATGAAGTACACACGACAAGTATGGCGTGACACAACTTTTAAGACTGAAAGACGCGCAAATTTGAAAGGTGTGTGTGCTGGATTAAAAATATCTCATTGGAAAAGGCCCTAAGGCCTTTCGTTATAAACTTGTTTCAGTTTCATTGCTGATTCATCGAGTTTCAACTTGCTCAGTTTCATTATAAACTTCATTACTTTTGCATGCCTTCATATTGTTATTTGTATGATTTTATATATCTTCCTGGCAATTATTATGATATTTACTGCAGCTTTAAACGCGCCTGGAAGGCACCGTCTATGGTCTATATCGCGAAAGCATTAGCCAAATAGGGTGAGGGGGAAGGTAGTTGCAAGCGGAGTAATACATGTCAGCGGAGCAAGGTTATATGAAACAGAGATTAGTATTATATGCATGAGAAACAGTTTGTTCTTCGCAACTTCTTGGTCCTCATAGAGGGCTGTAGGTATTAATGCTGAGTGACTAGAGTATCTAATAAAAGGACAGAGTTGCAAGAATGGCTTTTGTGTTAAAAAGGTCAATGTTTTCCCTTAGACTATAAACTGCGGGTTGCACAGATCACAATAAATGGGGACAGAAGACTCACCTGTTGATTATGATTTAGCTACTTTATTACCCTTCATAGTTTGTGCCTGGTTGACAATTTTCTTACACTTTTATTTTGTGCTTTCTTTCCTTTATCTCTTCTTTCTTTGGTTTCCTTCCTCTTAAAGAGAGTGGGACTGATTTGGCAATAGATTTTTGTTTTAAAACGTTTGAATGAAATGTTTCGACGAATTAGATTTCTATGAAAATGTATAAATTCGGAAATTTTGAGCGTCTTTTCCTCTGTAGGACTCTTCCTTAGACCTAGCCCAGACTCAAACAACAGATATGTGTAATTGCTTTCGTTGTTTGTTTATGGTGATGATGCAGTAATCAGAAGAAGAAATCTGGAGGAATAGGAAATATGACTCCAAACTTATTCTAGAGTGTGCTACTTCCATTGAAACGAAACGAGGTCATTGCAGTAAATTTTGATATTAAATGATATCCGCTTTTTTGCTGTTCGTTGTTTACTTTATGCAATATTATGTATGGTTTTACTTATTTATTCACGTATCTATTCATTTATTTACTTCTTATTCCAGAGATAGAAATAACTAAAAGGCAATCAAACCCCTTTGCTAGGAACCCCAAATGATAAAATTTCTTTACCTTTTTTTAATCTATTTCTTCGTGATATCAATTGTTTCTAGTTCCACTGCAATGTCACCAATTAGACGAAGCTTTTACCTCGCAGAGATTAAAGCGCTACAAACTAGACGAATTTACGGTCTTACGGTCTTTATTTCTACTAATTCTTACTCTTCTCTTTATTCGACTACCTAATATACATACTTAAGTACAACTTAAAACCGTCATGATAACTTTTAGGCAGTAATGAAACATAAAAAGCAGCTTTCAGAAGAGGAAGTTTGAAAGAATTTGGAATAGTACACAAAAGTAATTCCAGAGGGCCCTACTTCGCTATTCCTTAACGAAAGGTGATCATAGGGGTGAATGTTTATATTTACTTCATATTCGAAATTGGGTTGCCCTTAATTTTTAGGTTATGCAGCATCATATATTTATCTATTATTTTTTGTGATGGTCATAATGCTGTCATCAGAAGAAACAGTCTGGAGGAACAGGAAGTAGTTCTCAAAACTAATGCTATAGGGCGCTACCTGGTCATTCGTAAACAAAACAAGATCATCGCAGTAAATTTAGATGTTTAATTAGGATTCGAAATTTTGTTGCAGTGCACTGTTGACGTTATGCAACATTTTAATTCCTTCTATTTATTTTTTGTCTTCCGAAATAGAAATCAGTGAAACGTAATAAAATTTCTTTGAACGACGCCAAAATGGTTCAAATCTGTTTGCCTTTTGTTAAGTCTTTCCTTTCCCAATCTTCAGTTGTTTATACTCTTAATGCCGCCAATAAGACGAGGTGTTTAGCTTGTAGCATTCGCAGTGCTAAAAGCCAAACGAATTTTCGATATTATTTTTATTTTGCGTCTTCTTTTTCCTACCTATACATATTTAACATTCATATATACATACAATTTAGAACTCTCGTGAGAATTTTTAGCAGTAGTGAAGGAGATAAAACATTAATAAGGCAAAAATATCTGAAAAAAATAAGGAATATTACTATAAACTAATTCCAGAAGGCACCACTTCGCCATTCGTACTTGAATCGAGATCGTAACAGTAAATGCTGATTCATTCATTCTTTCATTCATTTTTATTTATTTACTCCTTTCTTCGTTTGTTTATTTATTAATTATCTGTTTTCTTCTCTATTTGTTTCTTTATTTATTTACTTAATTATTTATTCATTAATTTACTTGTTTATTTACATGTTATTTATTTATCTACTTAATTATCAATTAATCTATTTATGTATTGATATATTTTTCTGTTTTTTTATTTATTTCTTTATTCACTTACCTAGTTACTTATTTTATGTATTTAATTGTTTATCTATTTATGTATTCATTTCTCCTTTTACTTATGTATTCATTTATTTATTTACTTATTGGTTTGTTTGTTTGATTGTTTGTTCGTTCGTTCGTTCTTTCGTTCTTGCGTACGTTTGTTTGTTTATTTGTGTACCTATTTACTTAATTATTTTATTGTTTATTATGCGAACTAGATAGAAATAACTGAAGCGCATCAACCATTTTTCTACGTCCCCCAAATGATTTAGATCTCTTTGCCCTTCTTTGTTCAAAATTTCCGCGAACTTCAAATGTTTCTTGTCCGATGAGTTTTGGCTGTGTTTTAGCTACTTTATTATCATTCACAGTTTGTGTACGAGTTACTTTTCTACTAACCCTTTTTTCCCTTTTACCTTCATTATTTTCCCTCTCTCTTTCTTACTTTCCACATAACAACAATTCTACCAATTTGACAAACAAAAATCGTTTTAAAATGATTTTGATAGAAAAATTAGATTCTTATAGAACGAGACATTGTAAAATTTTCACGGACATGCCTAAGTTCTGGAAATTCTGAACGTGTGTTTTGGGTAGGATTTTATATACGAGGGCTGTTCAATAAAGAATGATCCTAATTTTTTACGGTCATAATTTTTCGCACTAAAATTCATTTTTATTTTACTCTGTTAGCTTAATGTGAAACAAACACGCTGTAGTAGATTCATTGTTGGTACGCCTGGTTTCCGTCAGTGAGATCCAGGCAAGTTCAGATATGTTCAGTACCACCTACCGCTGCAATGGAGGTAACACGCAGTTAAAGTTGATGTTAGAGTGAGATGCGGAGTTTCTTTCAAACGCAATCACTCCTGATGGAACTTGGCTACACCATTTCGATCCTGAGAGCAAACAGCAAAGCTCAGTGTGGAAATCTCCTTCATCATCAAACCCCAAAAGGCAAAAGTGGTTGCTTCTGCTGGGAAAGTTATGGTCATCTCATTCTATGATATTCATGGAATGGTTTAGCAGCATGTTGTACCTGCACACACATCAGTAATTGGACAGTACTACAGGGATGTCCTAAAACCATTGCAATTCTATATCAGGCGCAAAAGACCACATTTCCGTGAAGCAGGCTGGATGCTGTACCATGATAATGCGCGGTCATCTACTGCCAACGTTATTGCTGAACATCTTACAAAAATCAACGTGAAGTACATCCCGTACCCTCCCTGTAGTCCGGATTTAGCCCCATGGGACTTTTTTGTATTCCCTAACTTGAATAAACGCCTTCGTGGCGGGCATTATCCATCATCAGAAGCAGTGGTGAAGGCTGCGGAGGCAATTTTGAAGAATCTCTCAAAATATGATTTCCAGCAGGTCTTCGAAGACAGGCAGAAACGCTGGGACAAGTGCATTGCTTCAGGGAAGACTATTTTCAGAAGGACCATCAAAATTATGAGGATGAGTAAAGATACGTTGTAAAAAAATTGTGATCATTTTTATTGAACAGCCCTCGTAAATTTTAGATGCATCTCACGACCCAAACGATAAATATGGGTAATTCCTTTCCATTTCTTTGTTTATAGTGATGATACGTAATCAGAAGGAACAATCTGGTAGAATGGAAAGTGGTAATCACGACTAATGCTACAGGGTGCTACTTCAATATAGGTAAAGGAAGCAAGATCATCACAGCAAATTTTGGTATTTAATTGTTATTCGAAACTTTTTTGCTATCTTGATGTATGTTAAACAACATTATGTTCGTTTCTATTTATTTATTTATTTACTTATTTATTTAATTGTTATCTATCAAGACAAGTATAATTGAAGCGTAATCAAGCATCTTTGCTAAGAGTCGCAAAGGATACAAAGCTCTTTGCACTTTTTTATTGTTTTTTCGCGATATTAAATTGTTTCTAGTAGCAATGCAATACCGCCAATAAGACGAGGCATTTATCTCGTAGAATTTGCAGTGCTATAAAACAAGCGAATAAATGATGTTATATTTATTTCCCTTCTTCTTATTTCCTACCTATTCGTATCCGTAGCATACAAGTTTACAAACCATTTAAACTTATCATGACGACCATTTTATATCAAATTAATTACCGTTTCCAAATTTTGTTTAAAGCGTTTTCTAAATGAGATACTATAATGTGTAAATGTGTTAGAATTTGCACCTGCGCATTCAGGTTTTCTTCTTCTAATGTTCCACTGTTTGTCTTTAAATTTGATATATATGGATGTTTATAATTATACATTATTATCATTCACAGTTTGTGTCTCCTTTTTGATTTATTACTTGCCTGATCAGCAGTATTGCTATACAAGCCATTGATAAATTACATAAGTACTTCATACAAATTAACAACTGAGGAATTCCTGTCCTCTAACATATACAATAGGTGATAAATTTATAATATAAACAAACAGAAAGCAATTAAGAACACATTTAAGTGAAAGATAATAAAAGATAAACTATATAACAGGATAACTAACACATACAGTAACATTAAATAAGATGGATAACCATTGAAAGGAGAGGTTAGCTATGCGAGGCTAGATTATGATCAGTGGTGCTTATGAGAAAAATGGAGGATATCCTTTGAATTAGTGAGAAAAGTCGCTATCATCTGAATCAGTGAGTAGGATGTCTTGAGGCAGTTTTCTTTTCAATCTGGTCCTTTCGAAGTTTCTTCGTCCATTGGCATGCGTTACAGCGCTTGCTACTTCGGATAATCTAACGAAGAATGTCTTTCATATTAATTTAAAGTACAGATATATGGGAACAATGCCAAGTTTCTGATGGAGTTGATCATTTCTAATGAACTATGGAGCCTTTGTAATACTGCGGAGAAATTTGTTTTGTATAACCTGAAGTCGATGACTGTACACCCTATAACAGAAGCAGCGTAAGAAGTTATGGGGCGTATAAGAGACTTGTAGATCAATATTGTACACTCCAGACCAAACTGTGATTTCTTCTGTAGCAACGGATGCAGCCTTTTAATTCTAGAAATGGCTATTGTGGAAATGTAAGATAAATGATACTTCCAGGTTAATTTAGTGTTAAGCATTACGCTTAAATATTTGACTGGTGTTTCTGGCGGCTTCCATGTCAGTTGTTTTCCCTGCAGATCCAATGCGAGTGGATCTTGATAAGATCTTAAGTAGAATACTTTGTTTCCGTTTTGTTAGTATTTAAGACCACTCGCCAAAATATGAACCGCTTAGATAACTTATTTAATGATATTTGTAGCCTTTTCATTGCAGTACTTAAGTCTGGATGCGAATAGAAAATAACGGTGTCATCGGTATGCTAAGATGTGGATATGGGTTTTGTATTTGGAAGGTTTTGCATGAATATATTGAATAATAGTGGTGCCAGAATTGATCATTGTGGAACTCTTGCTGCTATTGGTCGAAGATCGGATTTGCAACTGTCAATTCGCCCTAAAAATTGGGGCTGTGAGAAAATACTTTCAGTTATTCTGTTCAGATAATCTGGCAGTCCAGTTCTATGTAGTTTTACCAGTAAACCAGTGTGGCATACAGTATCGAAACTTGAGATATATCTAGAAAAATGGCAGGGGTATACTTTTTCTTTTCAAATCCTTTAATGATGTTTTCACTAACTCTTAGTAGCTGATGAGCTATTGAATGTAGAAGACGAAAGCCAAATTGATACGATGGTATAATGTTGCTTTTGTAGACAAATTCTCCTAAGAGGTTTTGGATTACTTTCTCCAAAAGTTTTGATAAAGTTGGAAGCAGACTGATTGGCCCATAACTTGATAGAAGATGTTCCGGTTTTTGAGGATTTTGGAATATCATTGTTTCTGCTATTTTCCATGAACGAGGGAAGTAGCCTGTTCTTAGAGAGGAGTTAAATATTTCTGTTAAGTGTTTTCATTGTAAGCTTCTTTAGTACTATGTTTGGTACGAGGTCACATCCTGGTGATTTTTAATAGTAAGGTTTATGATGAAGCGGGATAGCTCTTTCGGCCATGTATGTAAAATTCTATTTGTAACTTTAGGTTTGCTTTTATGTATCCACATACAGTTCATGTTCGATATCAGAAGCAGCTTCCATATCAAAAATGTTATTTGTAGTAAATATATTTTCATAATAAGAGGCAAGACCATTGCATTTTGATTGAGAGTCTATGAGTACCTTATCAAAATGCAGCGATGGTACTGAAGTTGGTTCTCGTAGAATTCATTTGGTTTCTTACCAAAGGGAACAGTCACTAGAGGATAAAAAAGACAGGTTTTGTCAGCATTAAGACGATGCTCTTGCCTAACGATACGAATGAGGCTGTTAAGCTTTCTGCGTAGACAAGGATGTCTTTCCTCGTTGCCACAGCCTTCGGATGCGATGCGTTTCTCTGATTAGGTGAATATTATGCGTAGGTAGGTATAGATGAGGTCTAGGACGGTATGAGCGAGTTGTTGATTCTTTGATACAAGAACAGATAGTATCTGTGATGTGCTGAACGGCATTATCAATATCTGAGGTCTAGGTTAGGTGATAAGCTGAAGTTCATGATGGGTCTAGTCTTGACTGAAATTGATCCTAATTGACGTAGCCGTTTATCAGACGAGGCTGTTGTATTGTTATGGAAGAACTATATTGTGGTGTGAAATATTGCGTTTTATTATTATGGATACTCCTCCGGAAGCAGTGGGGGCAACTCTGTCTTTTCGGTATATTTTATATCCGGAGAGAGAGAAAGTTTCATTTGGTAAAAAATGTGTTTCGGTGACACATATATAAATACTGTGAGCTGAAAGAAAGGCAATAAGAGAGGCTCTTTTAATACGACGACCATTAGCGTTCCAATTTAGAAGTGATAATTGATAGACAGAAGTAGAATTACATAGAGACATTTTGAAAAGATGATGAATGGAGAGAGATAATAAACTCTTGAATTGCTGGCAGATGTGAACTTATGAATGAGACGATATTAGGTTAAAATTTATATAGAAAATTAGTAAGGAAGGAGGTGGTTGAAGGTGATTCCTCTAGTTGCTGGTTTAGTCTGGAGCTGTTCATAACGTCCGCAAAGTTGCGCTGATATGTGCGTGGAGGTTGTCCAGACGGTGAGTTAACTTGTGCCTGTTTCATTTCTGAAGCTGATGGATTACTTGAGTGTTGAGAAAGAGGTGGAAAATTTGAACGTTTAGGAACAGATGGTCCAGTTATGTTCTGAGGCTGCTTTCGCTGCAGATTATGTGAATGAGAGGAGCGTTCCTTTAAACGTAAATAGTGAGAACATCCTCTGAAATTTGCAGGATCTTGTTCATGACAGTTCACATATTTTGGGGGAGTAGTTTTAGGAAGTTTGCAGTCAGAGAAAAGATGAGATCCATGACACCTGACGCACCTTTATTCAAGTTGGCAATAATTTTTGGTATGCCCATAATTTTGACAACGAATGCATTGTGGGATAACAGTTGATTTCCTTGTTGGGATGTCTTGTTTGTTTCTGCAGATATGTAGACACTGTTTGAAGGTCTGTTTGTAAATAATTTGTTAACAAACCGATCCTAAACGCCATGTAGTCCATTTCTTCAAGACAGTACTTGGTAGACTTCGATTTAAAACTCACCAAGACGCTGGGAATAGAACCTCTCAGTAGCCTTATGCAAACTTATAAAACTTTAGTCTCTTGCTACGGACGTCTGAAGAGGGAAATCAAGTTCATCTCCTTCTTTACTTTTAGTATGGCTCCATTAATCCAAGCACCAACCTGTAAACTTCAATTGTTTCCTTGTTTTCTCAAATTTAAATAATCAAAAGGGTTTGGAACAGCTTCGAGACTTTCATTAAAAAATTTCCTTTGTTAGCATTTTTTACAAATTTGAAAATTATTTTCCTACGAACTTTCCTTAGGTAGTTACTCTTCCATGGAACACATTGTTTTCTTTTAATGTCTTACTTATATCTTTTAATTTAGGTAGAAAATCCGAGCTGTACAATGGATACATCATCCTTCTCATCATCCAGGGACCAAATGACTCGATCACTGATAGTCCATTGGGACATTATTTTCCCCGGGATGTCTATAAGGCTGTCACTTGATTACCTTTTAGTTTGTTCTTCTAAATTCACTTTAACAGAGCAAGAAGATAGCAGTTTGGGGAAATCGTCAGGTTACTAAAATTTCTCTGCACATTTCGATGATAAAGTAGGAACATTATACAAATAAATGGTAGATGAATGAATGAATGAATGAATAAGTGACACCTGTACATAATTTCCAAATTCTTATTTATTAAAAACCAAATAACTACAAAAACACTAAAATTGCACTACAACATTTTTCAGATCATAAAAAAATTTAAACTCATTTAAAATAAAATAATTCAAATTAACTACTCATTTAAAAATAATACCTACCTGTATCCAGTAAGAATTTAACCGGTAGCCAGCTAAGTTATAAAACTACTAACTACAATACCGGTAACCGATATTTCACGTTCTGGTAAGCAATACGTTCTTATTATAAAATCTTTCAAAAACTTAAAAAAACCTTTAAAAGTATTCAAGAACTTAACCATAAACATATAAAAATACAAAATTTCAAAAGAAGAGGAAAAAAATTACATTTGAACACATTATAAAATTTGAAAATACGAGGCCTTTTCAATATAGAATGATCACATTTTTTTACACAACGTATCTTTACTCATAATTTTGACAGTGCTTCTCAAAGTAGTCTCCCCTGAATGCCATTCACTTGTCCCAGCGTTTCTGTCAGTCTTCAAAGACATGCTGGAAATCATTTCCTTCAAAATTGCCTCCGTAGCCTTCACCACTGCTGATAATGCCTCCCGCGAAGGCGTTTCTTCAAGTTATGGAATAGGAAAAGGTCACATGGGACTAAATCCGCACTATAGAGAGTGTGAGTAATGCATATCACGTTAATTTTTGCAAGATGTTCAGCAACAACGTTGGCAATATGCGGCCATGCATTATCGTGGTGCAGCATGCAGCCTGCTTCATGGAAATGTGGGTTTTTGCGCCTGATATGGACTTGCAATGTTTTCAGGACATCCCTGTAATATTGTCCAGTTACTGGTGTGTGTGCAGGCACAACATGCTGATAAAACGTTCCATGAATATCAAAGAATGAGATGATCATAACTTTCCCAGCAGAAGCAACCACTTTTGCTTTTTGGGGGGTTGGTGATGAAGGAGATTTATACACTGATGTTTGCTGTATGCTCTCAGGATAAAACTGATGTAGCCAAGTTTCATCAGCAGTGATTACGTTTGAAAGAAACTCCGGATCTTCCTCTAACATCAACTGCAACTGCATGTTATCTCCATTGCAGCGGTAGGCGATACTGGACATACCTGAACTTGCCTGGTTCTCATAGACGGGAACAAAGAGTACCAACAATGAAACTACTACGGCGTGTTTCCTTCGTATTAAGCTGACAGAATATAATAAGATTAAATTTTTGTGCGAAAAATTATGACCATTCTTTATTTAGCTGCCCTTGTAATTAAATATAATCAATATAATTATTTAAACACCATTTAAAGTTAACTAATCAAAACAGAGATTAAATAACATTTAAATTTATGCAAATAAAGCAAAATCTTCATAATACAATATTAAAATCAATTAAAAAATTAAAAAGGGAACATTATTCGGTTAACTGGAGATTCAAACTCACGTATTTATTATTAGGAAATCATTTCCCTGACTATTCTGGTTACTCGCGCAGAGTACATAACCACCGTTAATGGCCTCATAAAGAAGATTGCGGTTTTTCCAGACAGGGACTAATAAAAAAAAATAGTGTTAATGATGATGATGATGATGATGATGGTGGTGATGAAGAAGAATAAGAAACTATGTAAAATAAAGATACATACTACAGCAGAAAAATATAACTGTTCTTCTTTTAAGATGTATGTAAATGCTTTTGCAAGGTCTTGATTGAACCTTTTAAGGCAACTGTTGCAATATTATCATTAAAATGCACTTTGAGATAAAACGTTCCCAGGAACGGCCGAGAGCGCATCGCATCGCAGGTACTGACAGGCTGTGTTAGCCCGAAGTTTGTTGCTGTGTGCCCACGCAGGATAGGGTTTAACTACATATAGTATTTTCTTTTCGGGATGGTTAGGATGACTGTTTTTGATTGAGGATGGTGGATTAATTCGAGGTAATTTAGTACACCTCTAGGAAAGATAGAATGCTTTCCTTTAGCACCCTGGCGTAGAAGGATTTATTTTGATTTTGAATTTTGATTTGAATTGATTTTTGTTAATATTGAGACCAACAACTCTTGGTAGATTATGGGAGCTCAGCTTTTGCTGCTGCGGGAATTGCTAGTCATCGGAGGTTTCTGTTATCTGAAACAGAAGCATTAACAGCAGAGCCATCTAGTGTCCTTAGATCATATCATCTGGTGCAAAACAGTGAACTCTTTATGGCCACAATAGATGTCAGGTATATAGACTTGTTGGCTTCTTTTGAAAAATAAAACAAGAATACTGCATGTGTTGAGAAATATTAACGTAGTTATACATTTTATATTTTTATTTTATTTTTCAAAAGCATGGAGGCTTCCATATGTATAGTAATTGTTAATATTTTGTAAATAAAAGCAATTATATCTTTTTATCATGTCCTTGAGTACGGCATATTATAAAATAAAACAAATATTTTTCTTTAATTTATTGATTGCAAATTAAGATAGTTTGTTTGGTTATTACTAATTATGCAAAGTTGTATTTTGTTGTGAGTCAAACATCTGAATTATCATTCTATGCAATACTGACATTCCCAGACGGTATGTCTGAGTTGGAGTGGTCTCCTAATGACATTATAAAATGAGTTACACCTGTTTTTGGTGCTATTAATGCACACACAGATTGTACAATAATATACTTAAATCGGTGATTTTATAAGTCGTCACATCTCAAATATATGTTAGGCTATTCTCATAATAACTTGATACTTTAAAAATCTCATGTGGGTAGCCACATAAGCTTCTCTGCTCTTGTACAAGGCAATTTATGTAAATGTTAATTGTGTTAATGATAACTGATGTACTACCCAAATAAAATGGAATAGGAAATATCCAATGTGCACGTTGTGCTGATTACCTAGCAATCTGGATATCACTACTACAGATGGAACATGAAACTCTATTTAATAAAATGAAGGCAGCATTTCAAAAAGTACCATTATGAATGGAAGTTAAGGGAATGCAGCACCGAAGCTGGCTAAAAATATGGGAAAAAATAATATTTTTGTTTTTAAGCTAATAAAATACTTGGAAACTTATAGTACCATAATCCAACTAAATTTATTAGTTTCAAGCATTTATATACCGTCACATGACAGTTTAAATGCCCGTGCTTACCTGCATGCCGGCCCTTGGATTCACAGAATTCTGTCATTTGAGTTCGATTGAATGTACTAAATTAATACATTTGAAATTAGCGGGCAAAGTATCTGGTGGAATTTGGTGTGTTGGTATGATGGTTATTTCATACAATATGTGGCACCATGGAAACCAGAATGTTCTAGCTTTATCTGTTTTGGCATGCCTTTTATCTCATGTTACACTATATGTCTGTTATCTTTACCCGCAGACTCTTTGTGTACACAAGCCGCGCGTATCTCTCTCGTCGTTACGACAGTATAGATTGCATATAATTCTAGCTCAGCCGACGAGCATCGTACGACCAATAAAAGTAGTTTAAACTTATCTATATAAATAAAACTATTTGGGTTTATTTAGTTATTTATTCTACAATTCGTGGTGAAGTTTAAATACAACACAGTTACAATTAAAAAATGAAATGTGTTGTGTTTAACACCCGCTTTTAATATATACGGCACCGCAGGCGATGACACTGATGATACATGAGATGAAGATGGAGCACCGGTAGAATGAGATGGCAGGGGACACCGGAGATCCCGGAGAAAACCCGCCCCAGCGCCATGTTGTCCACCACAAATCTCACTTTACGGTCCCCTGGGATCGGACCCGGGCCGCCTTGGTGAGAGCCAAGCAGTCTAACAACTTAGCCACGGCGCGTCCGTCAGTTACAATTAAGTTAATCAATTTATAGCTTTCTAATAAACAATAACTTTTGTCATTTATTGTGTTGCGTAAATATACCAGAGGAATCACCTGCCCCTATTTATTTTTTTTAATGTATGCAACTTGCTAAGTAAGATACAGAGACTCCCATAAATAATCGTACAAAACAGAGTACTACTAAGTTTTGAATGTATAAATCAAAACTTTATGCGATGTTTTATTGAAATTAATGATAATCGACAGTTACATGGTTCGTTCTTGTCAGAAAATAAATGCTATTTCACATAAAAATTATATAATACGTACTTCTTTAATAATTAAACAGAAATGTGGCGTGTTTTGACCCTCAAAAGTAATCGGACACAACTTGAGTGAGATACAAAATATGGCTTAGTACTTTGTGACTCTCCCTATTCTGTTCACTACTCCTTGAAACCTACTTGGCATGTTGTGAACCAGGTTCTTGAGGTAGGCTGTACAAAACTTTGCTCCATTTCTGTTGGAACGTCTCCTTCAAGTGCTGCTTGGAGGTGATGGGTTCTTCCACACGGCCTTCTCCAGTTTATCCCATACTGCTTCTACGGGATTTTGACCCGGGGGCGGGGTGAATGCAGTACATGAGGACAGCTGTACTGTGATCATAGCTGCACAATGTGGGACGTATGCTTCGGATCATTATCCTGATAAAATGAGGAGCTGTTCAAAATACCCATCATTTCTGCACTTTGTTTTAAATTTTTCTGTAATAGTCTAAGATAGACTTCCTTGTTCGTGGTTGTGTCTATGAACACCCGCTTTCCCTCTTCCGTAGAGGTTATACAGCCCCACACCATTTCAATCCCCCCGCCGTGTTTGTGCCTTGTAAACTGCGCTCTTCCAGCTCCGTGTTTTGATTCCTCCTGCCTGATTCCTCCTGCCATAGGAACCAGCAAGGCTATATTTGCTTTCGTAACAAAAAATAACTTGATCCCACCAATCGGATGTCTTGTTAAAAAGCTTTTGACAAATTCTTGCTGGAAAAGTATGGCTTTTTCCTGGCTATGCGACCATTATAATCTTGTTACCGCATCGCCCTTCTGACCGTTATAGGGTTGTCAGTCCCAGTTCTACCTTAATCTCAGCACACATCACCGGAGCACTTATACGCGGATTCCGTTTTACCTTCCGCATAATATAAGACTCCTGCCTATGGGTAAGAAGTTTTGGTCGCCCTGGCTTTGCTCGAGATTGAATTCTGTGGTCATACTTATACCGGTGAATTATGTCACTAAGTGTATTTTTGCTAAGATTCACAATCTCTGCTACTTTCCGGTATGTTTTGTTCTTTTCATAGCGATAGATCAATGTCTCCGTTCAAATTACTCGGCTTACCTCTGGGCCCACCCTATGCTCTTACCTTCTTCTTGCTGAACAGCTGAAGTACTTCTAGGATGTTGTTTTGTCTAGTGACGGACTTCACCCACTCGTTGGTATTGCATTTCTTTAGTGCTGTCCGATTTTTTTTGTGTGGTAAACTCGTGATGTAACCAACGTTGAATTGGGAAACCCTTAGTTTAGCCACAGTTCCAATCTCTAAAATGGATATCCATAGCAAATGATTTTTGCTTTACAAAAGGGGTCCCTTGAGATTGATACACATAATATATCCTGCTTTACAGAGCACTCCATAGTGAAATGCAAAGTCTGTCCGATTATTTATGGAAGTCAGTGTATGTGAATTTTGTCTTTTCTTGAATGCCCCCTTACGGGTGATTAGTAGAATAGTTTATAGAGAATGGTTAGGACGCTCACTGCATAAGTGTTGTAAGGGACAGAAATCAATTACTATGTATGTCGGTTCCAAAAAATATCATACCCAGTTAAGAAGGCTGCAGTAATAATTTTAGAGAGTTTACAAACACTTTTTTCATTAGCCTACATTTACACACACCTTTAAACACGCCCCTGACGGAACAGCCGATCGCATGCATCAGTTGACGATAACATTTTAACACAAAGTGGCAGATCTACACAGTGGAACCAATTGGATTTAAATCTTCACCCAGTACGTGTTTTCAATGTACAGCCATGTCAAAAAATACTAAGAATTAGATAGATTACTTTCGCATCTGTCAAAATTATGGCACTTTTAGCTCATACAGTAATTGTCATGGCAGATGCAGGTTTTTTTATTTGTGTTAAAACTACCAAAAACGAGCTCTAAACACTGTATAAAGCTGTCGAAAGCGTGTAAAAATTCGAAGCAACGTATCGCTGGCTGAGTGCTGTCATAAAGGTTACTTCACCAGTATGCCCGTTTGACTTGGGTTCAAATTATTCGTAATGCGCTCAAACATTTTTTTGCCCTTGGTTTTATCTCTTGGGGATTATAATTTGATATTATAATAGAAATAACATTTTTATAATATTGTAGGTGTTTACAAAGTACAATAGTAGCCATGTATTCCGCTGGAAGATGGTTATAAATGTGTAGTTCCTAGTGTATATTTTATTATGGTGGGTATTGTGCTTGACCCATTCAACGAAGTTTCAAACATTTCACAAATGCAAAGTGAAACATAAGATATAAGCATGAAACAAAATCTATTATATTTAATGTCGTCGACATTATGCAAAAACCGAAAGCCAACTACGTAGCATGGTTTACAACACATATATCATACAGATTATAAGGGTCAAAAGTCAAGGGTCTCAACTACCTGACGATAGCATGAGCTCAGCCTTACTTATATGGCAAGCAAATCCCTATAGGTCCGTAATTATCAGATTGTAATTCTTTTGTCTTTGGCTCACAAATGAAACAACAGCAACAATAAAGAAATTAGTAACTGAAATACAGGCAATAAAGATTGGGAGAGAAGAAAAATAAGAAAACTATGAGATGTTGTTTCGAACCTAGCCTTCGTATCACCACATTCCAGCAAGCTAACCCACTCTGCCAGCTGCTACGTGTTCTCTGGTGCTCTTTAGGAAAGCATTCGGTTATCACCTTGTTAAACTCTGTTTGACATAATCTTGCCCCGTCTCTCTAGACAGACACTTAATCTTATCACCTCACATTGGCTGCTGTTGTAGTATAGAATGTTGTGCGGTAAAAATTAGTTCGAATTAGTTGGAAGAGAATTGTAAAACTTATATTTTCGTAACTGTTTGAATGAAATATATTACGCCACAGAGTTCATTTATCTGAAATGCATGTCAATTCATAAACGAAGTAAAGAGGAGGTTCCTTTGCTTAGAAGCCCATCTTTCACATGGCATGATAGCACGTGATTTAGCGGTAGTGGTGACATATTTGTTTATATGACTTTTATCACTAACCTTGTTTTCAACTGGATTATTCATATATCAACGTTCGAAGGTGTGCTGTGCCGATTGCGAGAGCTAAATTACTTTATTAATCGTTTATTGCGCGTGCACTTATATGTATAATGGCAGAGTCTACCACTAGTTTTTCACTGAAGCATCGCAAGGGAAAATCTTTACAAAGCGGCGAAAAAAGAATTGTGGTGCATGTGTTTAATGCACTCTCAGAGAAGAATCCGTTTTTGTCAGTGAGAAAAGTCGAACAGCTGTGCTCTGACCTTACAGGTGTGTTAGATGCGTAGGAATATTGCGACATGAAATTGAGACAACAGGAAAACTTACCACTTCAGGGGCCATATTGCTGTGTGGCGTAGACGTTATGTAAGGACAATCAGACTGCACCGGGATACAAGTCGCCAAATATACTTCCTTGAGGAGACTTGGGTGAATGAAGGACACACGAAAAGTATGGCGTGACACGACTTTTAAGACTGAAAGACAAGCATTTTTGCCAGGTATGGTGCTGGTTTAAAAAATTCTACTGGAAAAGGCCAAAGGACTTTCATTATAAACTTGTTTCAGTTTCATTGCTCATTCACTCATTTTCAACTTGTTCAGTTTCATTATAAACTTCTTTATTTTTGCATGCCTTCATATTGTTATTTGTATGATTTTATCTATTTTCATTGCAAATATTATGACGTTTACTGCAGGTTTAAATGTGACGGGAAGGCACTGCCTATGGCCTTTAGCGCGAAAGCATTAGTCAATTAGGGTGAGGGGAAGGGTAGTTATAAGTGGAGTGATACATGTCAGCTGTGCAAGGTTATATGAAACAGAGATTAATATTATATGGATGAGAAACAGTTGAGTTTTTCGCAAATTCTTGGTCCTCATAGAGGGCTGTAAGTATTAATCCTGGCTGAGTAGAGTACCGAAAAGAAGGGCAGAGCTGCAATAACGGCTTTTGTGTTAAAAGGGTAAATGTTTTCACTTAGACTATAAACTGCGGGTTGCATAGATCGCAATAAATAGGGGCAGAAGACTCACCTGGTATAATGTTGATTATGATTTAGCTACCTTATTATCCTTCATAGTTTGTGTCCGGTTGACTATTTTTATACATTTTTATTCTGTGCTTTCTTTCCTTTATCTCCTTTTTTCTTTGTTTCATTTCTCTTAAAGACAGTGGGACTGATTTGGAAGTATATTTTTATTTTAAAACGTTTGAATGCAATGTTCCGGTGCATTAAATTTTTATGAAAATGTATAAATTCGGAAATTTTGAACGTGTTTTCCTCTGTAGGACTCTTCCTTAGACCTAGCTCAGACTCAAACCACAGATATGTGTAATTGCTTTCGTTGTCTCTTTATGGTGATGACGCACGTTTAAGCTTTGACGTACCAAACAATGCCTGCTGATTTCTATTCTCTGCCATTGTTGCATTATATGGTATTGACGAGTTTTATTTCCAGCAAGATGGTGCCCCGCACTATCATTGCTATGCCTGAACATGCCTGAATCAAAGTTTGCCAGGCCAGTGGATAGGACGGAGGGGCCCAATCACGTTACCTCCATGATCTCCTTACCTTACGCCCCTGGCACTGTAAAGAATGAGGTGCACAAACATAAACCACGTAATCCAGTTATTTTAGTTAAATGAGGGAAATTAATCATTTCTCCACACAAGTCGTATTTAGGCTAAGGTTTTTGATAGATAGAGTCAACATGGAAACTTCAATGCCATGGCCAGGATTTGAACCACGGATCTCCTGGTTTCCGTCCAGTCGCTCTTAACCTTTGAGCTACCATGACGAACGTGTCTTCCTGATATTAAATTCTCCAGTTGACTCGTGTATTTTTCCGGTAGACCACTAGGGGCTCTCGCGTTCGAGATACACCGTTTGTGGCGACTTCCTATCGTAAGTGGCCCAAATGACCTTGGTGTCGACGGGCCCTTAAACACCACACTCACTCACTCACTCCTATCGTAAGTACCTAAGTTCCAGGCTTCATCATTTAACTCTTATTATTTTAGTTAATTGATAGAAATTAATCATTTCTCCACACTAGCCGTATTTAGGCTTAGGTTTTTGATAGATAGTCAACATGAAAAACTCAATGCCACATAATGTAGATAATAATTATAATTAAATATTTATATAGTTATATAATTAGACAATAATTATATAATTATATAATTATAATTATATTATATAATTATAAATGATACAATCGTCTGCAAACAACCTTATCTGGCAGTTAATATTAACAGCAATGTCATTAACAAAAAACGAGAAGCAGTAAAGGTCCAAGGCTCAGTACTTAGACCTTTACTGTTTCTCGTTTTTGTTAATGACATTGCTGTTAATATTAACTGTCAGATAAGGTTGTTTGCAGACGATTCTATCATTTATAATAAAATTCGGAATACAGTGCATGAAACCGCTCTTCAGGATGATTTAAATGAAATCTGTAATTGGGCTGCGGCTAACAAAATGACAATTAATGCCAGGAAAAGTAAGTCCATTGTTTTTAGTGGAACTAAGGGCAAAATTATTGTTAACTATCACATGAGAGGGGTGCAAATCCCACAGGTGGACAGCTGCAAATACTTGGGAGTGTACTTGGCAAGTAATGCTGGATGGGACGAACAAGTAAATTCCACATCTAGGAATGCATGGAAGGCATTACATTTCGTAATGAGAATATTGAAAAAGGGGAGCGCTAAGTCCAGGGAAATTGCCTACAAGGCCTTAGTGCGGCCAGTTATGGAATATGGAGTAGCATGCTGGGACCCGTATAGAGCTAACCAAATCGATCCATTAGAAAAAATACAGAAGAGGGCAATAAAATTCATAAAAAGAGGCAACTATTTTGGGCCTATAAAAGGAGATGAGACTAAATGGAAGGAATTAAGAATTAGGCGTAGAAAACAAAGGTTGGTAGCATTATTCAAAGCTAATGCTGGTGTAAAGGCATGGGTGGACGTTAGTATAACGCTAGATAATGCGGATTATTATGGACGAAACGATCATAGGTATAAAATTAAGGGTAGGAGATACAGAACCGTCGTAGGAAAATTTTCTTTTGTTAATAGAACCATTGAAGAATGGAATGAATTTCCTGTAGCAGTCTTTCAGGGCTGTCCCCTGTCGCTGAAGAAATTTAGAAAAAATCTAGATGGTTTATAGTTTAACTTTTAAATTACAATGGTATATAATATGTAAATACAGAATTAATTAGATATGTTTTAAGTGACTAAAGTTAAAATAATATCATGCTTGTATTGTTTATTGTGTTATTGTTGTATATCTAGTATTTGTAATTTGATCTGTATTCTTAACTCTGCCACCGGGTGGTACCCAATTGCAGTGAAATAAATACATACATATAATTAGGTAATAGTTATAATTACATAATCACGTAATGTAGACAAATTTTGGAATAGAATTCAAGCAGTGTGCGCAGAAATCCCATTGGACACCTTCGTACGATGAACGGAAGCAGTGGCGACTTGTAAATACTAAGCAATGTATTGATGCTGAAAGGTAGACAGTGTGAACTGCAGTCAAATTTAATCAGAAAGTGCATTTATGTTTCAAATTCGACTTTAAGCTTTCCATTTCCAGCAATTCAAACCTATTGAACGGTACACAAATTTTGTATGACGGTTCAAAACGTTCACTTTTGACGCACCCTGTATAATGGAGTCATATCCGTCTACCCGTCATTGTTGTTGTGCGTTATTCATTATACATTTCATTATAGGACCAATAGGTTGACCTAATATTCAAATATTTAAAAAGTAGGCCGCTGTGTGCTTGTTTTGAAATATCATACAGTTCCCATGACATAGTGAAATAAATTGAATAATGTGATCTATTGATAACGTGGTTTGGAAAATTAAAACCAACAGCAATAAATTTATTGAAAATGTTGGATGGTTGGTTACCAACACTCACCATATGGCAACCATGGCCTTCACGGTAACCTCGCCCCACTACGTGACGACCGGACCTACATCTCATGTGGAGCACCCAGAGGGCGAGTCCATTACCTCCAATGATAGGGTGATAGTGAAGATGATGGTGAGGCGAGAGGACCTAAAGCTTATACCGTGGATATAGGGGAATTTTCACATGTGCTAGACAGAGCTGATGGCACGAATAGGTCCGACTTAAACTCACCATCCCCTGAGCCCGGAGTCGCGAACGAAACCAATGCACCACCCCGGCGCCCATATGTTGAAAACTTTTAATGCTATAAACATATTTCTCAATCCCATGTGTGTTTTAACAGCATCTGCTTTTTTGTGGGTGAAACTTTTGTGTAATGCTTAAAGTTTACCAGATATATAAACTCCAGTCTACGCTCGTAAGATTCGAAATATGAAATGTATCTTTCAGGAACATTTCTTACTTATTTTAAGATCTTTGCAAAAAATAGAAATGCTGCACACTTGTGATTTTCTGTACATGTTCTTCTACAAATTGTTCTTACAAACGTTCATTCTTCTATTTTGTGTTAAGAGGAAAGACGTTTGTAGTTTCATTACATGTTTCCCTTTAGATACAACGAGAATAGGGGAACAAGCTATACAAAAATCTTTGAAAAGCTGATCGCTATGTAATGGATTTATAATTTCCTCTATTTTATGATCAGTATTAATAATATTTTCCATTTGAAAAAAGTATAAATATTTGTAAATTTGTTGTTTGAATACTATGGCGTTTTGTGTTCGTAGAATTAAAAGTCCAAGTTGCAGAAATTCAAAATGCTTTTTATTTCCGTAGAAATACACTTTGGTCAACCCTTACAGTATCAGAATTACGTAACATACTCCAATTATTTGTTTACCACTGGCGCGACAGCCCTTAGAGGGCCAAGGCCTACCAACCCAAATGCCGGCCTCACACCTACTTACGCACGGCAGAGGTGGACGATCATCCAACCGATACGGGTAGGAGATGTGGTCAGCATCTTGGCATCCCCCAGCCGGAACCTTGGTTTCCGTGACCAGGGCCACTTACCTAGCGTAAGCTCCTCACTTTTCTTATGATGCTGAGTGGGCACCGGTCCTATACCCGGGACTTGAAATCCGCATCCCATGGGTGGGATCGAATCCGGGCCGCTTTCCGTGGCCAGGGAAACATACCCCAATACAATGCTCAAAGTCGTTGACCATAAACAAAAGAGTTCACTTTCAAAACACAGTTGTACGTGGACGATTCTGTACTTAAAAACCGTCTTCATTCACAACTCTCGTTACGACAGTCCCATCAACTCACCGCGGCTTTATTTTATGCTTTGGACGTGGCGTCCTTTGATATCTCCAGACGTCTGTGGCATGTTCTGTAAGAAGGCACCAGAAAAAACACGAACTTTCTCGTCTTATAATTTTATCTGTTTCGGCAAGCTCTTTATCTCCGCGTTGCGCTGAATATTTGTGCTTGCCGCCGCCAGTCGTGACAGTATAATTTGGGTGCTTTAAAGTGATCTGCAGGTGCATTTCATTTATTACTGAAATGTCTTAAACAAATTAAAATTTAATCAAAATAATCACAACCCTTTTCAATAATATCAAAATGTATGGAAAAATTTCCAGGTAAAATTTGGTAAGGAATGGGGATTATTTTTTTCTGGAATTCGGCGTGTTGCATTTTTGAAAAGTAATGCACTAAATTGCAGTAAAATCTACCTAAAACTGATGCCATAGGTGCCGAAAAGCTGGAAAAACGGAAAATAAATTTCGGTGCGAAGCTATTTCCCATGTAAAATTATAATCGAAGCCAGAACACTGCCTAACGCGGAAACGGAACTTGATTATGTGACAAAGTACGTATTTTAAAAAGTGCAACAAAGTTGAGGGAGACTGAACTTGCGCTGAAGTTCTATAAAGCATAAAGTTATAAACTGTAATCCTTCCAGGAAAAGGCAACAGAAACCGGTAGTTCTCTCGACTCACTTGAAACACATAAGGGAAGGGCACAACTGTTTTGTAATGTGTTCAGTCTATGTTTCGTTGTTACAAGTGATCAAGTACGAGTGGAAGAAAACTGTGAACTTTGGCAACTTTTAGAAAAACAGTTTGTGTGAACACAAATTCTGTAAAAGCGTTCTAAACCTAAGACCTTATACTGGAGAAACGGTTAAAGTTACTGAAGGTCAGGAAAAGAACAAGCGTACAACTAAAGAATTGACTGTGTTGTTTAAATTAATGTGATTTTGAAAAATAAAATAACAATTAAAGACATTTATAGAGGAGTGGCTAAAGGGAACAGCAGGTTATGTGAAACGCATCACAAAATCTACAGATAAGTAAATCGCGCTGTGTTCGAGTGGTTTGTTTGTACGCGTGCTAAAGGAATTCCCATTTCTGGACCATTGCTTCAGTCTCAAACTTTAGAGGCAGCAAGACAATTATAAATCTTCGTAAAATTTAAAGGAATGTGGAGGCGATCCGTACTGCAGACGTCAGCCAATCCTTACTTGTCGCTCTTACCAGCGCTGCCAAATGTGGTACATGCATCTCGCGCGCTTGAACTGAGAACATTGCATTAATTAATTACGCTGGATAAATGTTTCAGAATTACAGATGCCAATCTTATAATAAGAAAGAATTTTAGTGTCTATGATGACAGTACAGCAATCCTGTCTCTACGATACTTAGAACGATGCACGGTTTATGTTTACATGGTTATGATTAAATGTTACGCATAAACGCCTGAAATTTAAATATGCCAATTTAATAATAAGAAAATTTTATTTTCTGATTATAACCGAACAAAATTCTTGCCTCTAAGACACTTATGCCAGCGACGTACGTTTCATCTTCACATGTTATGGTTAAATGTTACGGATAAATATTAGAAAATTGCAGATGCCAATCTTATAACAAGAAAGAATTTTACTTTCTATCATGACCATACAAAAATCCTGTCTCTTCGATACTTATGCGAGCGATGTACGTTTTATCTTCACATGGTTATGGTTACCCAACACGCATGCATTCATCACAGATAAGCCTGAAAAACAGCACCATTCTTTCCTCACAGTATCTCAAGCATAAGTAAATAATGCACCTATTATGAAAACATAGGTCACGTAGTTTGAAACTGGGTTCATTTTCAGAGAAGAGGTGTTGCTTTGTTAAAGTGAATGGTATTGTTTAGTCGTGTGTTGAACTCGAGGAGAAATATCGTTAATATTGCATTAAATTATTATTATACACATATTTTTCCAGTGTTTGTGATCCGAGTGCATGAACATGATCCTCGAAGCTGGGACAAGTGATTTTTCGAGCAACAAACGTGAAGTGATTCATTATCAGGGCGGAAAAATTATATTTAATGTGAACAAGTTTTTACGAAAGCTCTCCAAACCAGGATATAGGGCTACTGTAGATTGTTCAAAATCCCAGAAATTAACTCTGTAACCTTGAGGTGTAGGTAGTGTCCACGCAGTGTTACGAATTTGTAGTGAAGTAGTTTAATCCTTAGAAAAATGGTGCGTGCCTGTGCTTCAATCTCCGGGAAAGATCCATGGTATTGGAAAGCGAGTTACTGGACTGAAAACCGTGCCTGCTGTTCCACAGCTGTGACATGTGTCAGGGTAAGATTTTAATGGTTTAGGAATGTCTAATGTGTTCCTTAATTACGGAAAGAATATTCCAAACATTTGCTGGTGGGTAAAACTGCTCTTATGTACAGAACCTCTGCCGGAACACGTACTACGCTTGGCAACAGTGCTCTGCTTGAGCATTGGCCAGCGTTCATATGCCTTTAATACTAGATGGACCGGCGAGTATGGTCTACCGAGAAAGACCAACCCGTCATTTTGACGGGTGCAGTTTTATTTGCCCTTTTTAAAATGGTAAACAAATTTGAATGCATACCAGTTCATTTAATATTTTTATACAGTTTACCGGTGTACAATTTTACTTTTGTCTGAACAATTACATGGTAAAATGAACATTTTAAGCCTAAAAATTTATTCAAACGTATGCGATAACCAAATGTAAAATGGACAACTTCCTTTAGCAAACACATGTGTTTCTACACAAAATTTTGTATACCACAGTATATAGTAGAAAAGACACTTATACCTTATTTCACCCATTCAAAGCCACCTGCAGCAACGTCCTAACACACGTGTATTCAGCGTTACTAAACATGGTCCACAAGTATACTTGCTGCTAAGTTGTATATGAACTGACGTACCCATGGCTTTACTGACAGTCTGTAAGCTGAGCATAAACATTCACACGACCAAACATGGCAAACTGAATACATGCATTTTCACGTCAGCGTGAACTCCTGTGCTTCTTTATCTTTTCACTAAGATGTACATCCTACTTTTGTCCAGTTACTCACTTCAGAGCGAGTCCTGCGCCATGGCGTAGTGGGCTAAGGCAGCATGTCTTGGTCCCTGGCCACGGAAAGTGGCTCGGGTTTGATCCCACCCATGGGGTGCGTATTTTCGGTCCCGGGTATATGTTCAGTGCCCACTCAGCATCGTGAGGAAAGTGAGGAGCCGAGATGCTGGCCATATTTCCTCCCTGTATCAGTTGGTTGACCGCCCATATCTGCCATGTGAAAGTGGGCGTGAGGCAGGCAGTCGGGTTAGTAAGGCTTGGTGCTGCTAGGGCTGTAGCGCCAGTGGTTAACTTAACTCACATCAGAGCTAAACAGAAGGCACGGAAAGCTAACAAGCGCATTTCAAATACTGCAACCGTATAGCCATTTACAGGTTGTGTATACATTGTTAAATTCGAGCCTGTAGCCCCGCTTCTGATTTTTGTACCGCGTTTTACTGTCAAATTGGGCTGCGAACCTTCTAGTCGCTTTATTACTTTTTTATTCACAAGTCACTTTATCTACTTTATTTATTAAAATGGAATCCACCGAGTTCGTAGCTACCTATTGAGAGAAGCTCAACAGTCACAAATATCCCTAAGGTCTCGCGTTCGGTCGATGCACACCACAAAGGGTAATTGTTTTGCGCTAAAGCACTAGTTGTAATTGATGTATTAAGAAATTCAAAATTGTCTCATCTGCCAATTATCTACAAATTCAAAGCTTATCACAGTATTTAAAACAAAACATCCGTTTAGAAACTGGACTGTAAAATCACGCCGTATTCAAAGCAGCATAAAGTAACAAAGCAAAGGCTGATAGCACTAGGAGCTGTAAACTTTCGTTGTATTTGTAGATAGCTGCAGTTAAACTCTATAGAAAGTAGCACTTCCCAGATATAACCAAGGTCTCCTCTGGCGTTGCCAACGTGAATTAACGTGCACATCGAAACTGTTCTCTGATCTGGGCGTACACAACCAATGCCTGTCTGCAGCATTTGTCATCTATGCATGCGCAGAGCTTTAAACGTTACATGATGTGCTAGCAGAAGAGAAGTGTGCTACCTGCACTGTTGAGACTAGTGAATGACAAACTGGACTTCCAAGTTCCAGGAATATACCACATTTCGCGTGAATGTGCACAAACTGTCCAGTGTAGATAGGACAAACCGAAACGTTGAACGAACTTTCTCCCAATATTTTTATATTGTTTCAGCGAGAGACGCAGAAAATTCACATTCGATAATTTACGAATGAACATGTTTGTTCACTGTAATTCCCATATCGAAAGCAATAAGTAGGATGGCATATTGTAACGTAGGTTATATTTTGTACCCGTACCGGTCTGTACACACACAGCGCATCGGTATACTTGTTGACTCGGACGTTTGCAGAAATCACGCTTGACTTTGTATAGTACCTGTGCGCGTACATTGATTGCTAAGGTGTACGGGATCCGATGTCTGGTAATCAGCGTAAATTGTTCAGCTATGATTTACTGTACTCTATGTGCTATGTTTTTTATAAAAAGTATAATTGAATCATTCATTTAAATCTGTAAATAACATGAGTAGAGCCAGACTGAATAATTCAGTGCCATAGCTGGGATTTGAAACACGGATCTCCCGCTGTAAGTGCTGTTAGAGCAACCGCACAGAGAGCGGGAGACCTGTGGTTCAAGTCCAGCCTATAGCATTGAATTTTTCAGTCTGGCTCTACTCATTCAAACCTTAGCCTACACAAGGCCAGGGTGGAAGAAAAGATTATTTCCGTCAATTTACCTGAAAACAATATATTTACTGAATTTGTTCCACTAATCCATGCTATGAATTTTGCTTTAAAAGGATGAAGTCTGATGTATGATAACATTATTCGATGACACACACGGCTAGTTTGGAATAAATGATTAATTTCCATAAATTTACCTAAAAATACTGGTTTAACCATGAAGCCCGGGACTTAGTACTTACAGCATAGTAAGTCGCCACAAAAGGTGCGTGTGTCATAGTATATGAGAACATCTAGTGGTATACCGGGAAAGAGAGTCAGTTGGAGAATTTGATGTCATGTCTGCATGTTGGCAATGTCTGCTCAATGGTTAAGAGCAACCGGACGGAACCCGGAAGAACCGTGGTTGAAATCCCGGCTATGGCATTCAATTTCTCAGTTTGGCTCTACTCATCCAAACAGCATACACACAGCTAGTATGGAGGAAATAATTAATTTCTATGTATGATAACAGTTTCTAAATTTAATAATCCAACTGTTACTTTTATAAAAATTGCTTTCTGGAGGTTCATAGGCCTCCAAGCATGCATTTTCGGTTAAACAAAACATAGAATCCCTACTCTATATCCTATAGTAAATAGGCATTGTGTTCCATCCCAAAATTAACCTCGAGATTTCATGTTTTCAGACTGTCTCAATCAATTTAGTCTTGCACTATCTGCATTTATTGTCAGAGGTAAGACGGGCTCGGGTCCTGTGAATGGGTCACCCTATCTTTCTGAAGTCCCTACTTGAAAACAAATGACTCAAGCAGTTATGCATCAGCATGAATTTTAGTGTTTATTGCACGTACTGCATTATCATAATATATAGGGTTTTACATCCACTGCAACCAAAGGCCCACCTGATTCAGCAGGTATTACGTTGTACGTAGATAGGTTTTCGCATACTTCTTCTAAAGTCCTACTAGGAACTCTCAGAAGACAATTGCCTTGTCAAAGTAGCAAATGAGCAGGGTTTAACGTACACGCTTTATCGTTCTGCATATGTCTCTTAAATAAAACAGATGTAAATAACAATTTCATCAGGGAGATTTTATGGGGAGAAGTATGCTATTTCACCAATGACTCCACTGCAAACAGATATAACCTACACTACTGGGCTCCGGAAGATCCTCATCGTTACGACCACATCACGACATACCATTTATTTAATATTTATAATTGTGAAACACACATTCTTACATAATATAAAAGTCAGCTGTGAAATGTTGATATGCCTTATAACATATAATTAATATGTTGTGGCCTTTGTGCATATGCATTCTCCTACACGGAAGGTTTATCCGTTCACAGTAATCGAACCCGGCACCCCATGCAGTGATCAAGTGCTCCAGCTACGAGCTATGGGACCACTTACACTAGTTAGATGTTAGTTTCAGGCTGTATTCGGGCCTTTAGCCAGGTCTCCTCTCTGTTGGTATAACGCCCCTTTTTAGTGACATGCTTAGGCAAACCTTTCGGCGTCCGTGTTATCCGGGAGTAGCTAACTTCAGCGAAGGACTTGTTGCGTATACACAGGTTGTTTCGAAATGACAACGAATTTAGCGGTTTCTTAGTTTATAACATAACTAATACGGATTTCGGTGTTGCAGCTTCGAAATTCTCTTAGGTAAAATTTTATGCAGCTTTAAATATTACATTACTTTGTGATTAGGCAGCGCAGGAGCCACTGGTGTGCGAACTTAAAAAGTTTTTATTGGGACGCACCGGCCAAGAAAACAAAAGCATTGCTCCCTACTGTTTATCAGTGACCCTCGCCTCGCTAGGCCGCGTCGTGGCTCAGTGGTTACACCGGTTGGCTCTCACCAAGGCGGCTCGAGTTCAATCCCAGGCGATCGCAAAGTGAGATGTGTGGTGGAAAACACGGCGCTGGGGCGGGTTTTCTCCGCGACCTCCGGTTTCCCCCGCCCTCTCATTCCACTGGTGCTTCATCTTCATGTCATGTATCATCAGTGTCATCGCCTGCGGTGCCGTAATGTAGTAAAAGCAGGCGTTAAACACTACACTAAAATACACATACAGTACACCTAGACTCGCTTTCAGGTCATGGGGCAAAGGGCAGTCACTTGTGAAAATTTTTGTAATGACTCGGACAGTTATAAGATTTCTCCTTTTTGCTGTGATCCTAATTTTACAGTACTTTCAAACAGTTACTGTAAAATCAACAGCTTCATTTTCAGTTACAAATGTTTTATTTAGCATTACTAAACACAGTGGAATAAAGTGGACGCCGGCCTCGGTAGCGTGGTGGTAGAGTGTCTGCCTCACGGTCAAGAGGTCCCGAGTTCGAATCTCTGTCAGGGTGAATTACCTGGATAGGGGTTTTTTCCGGGGTTTTCCCTTATCCTAAAAGACGAATTATAGGTAACTCTAAGCTCTATGGAACCTGGGCTCATTTGAGCGTCATTTCACACATTCTATTCATCGTCCGATATGACTTAACGTTGGAGGACGTAAATTTAAAAAAAAAATCTATAATTATTTGATATTATTCTGTGCTCTTTTTATCATTTAATGCTTCCATCCTCAACCTCACTACCATTAGCTTCCCTCTAAAAGGTTTAAGTTACATATGTCCAGCAGCTTATTGGCCGTCTTCGACTGTTATAACGGAATGTTGGAACATTTAAAACACCCATAAATAAATAACCAAATAATAGCTTCTTTATTTTGGTTTCATAAGCCAAAGTAATTCTTAATAGTAGTAAATTACCGTGGAATATGTCGGTATGTTTCCAAACAGCTGCACAGGTGAAACGTTGTGTCACCTTCCTGCGAACTTCGATAGTGTGAGGCACGCTGCGTTGTTCCTGTAACTGCCTAATTCAAGCTCATTCTGGAGCTTTATTTAATGTGGGTCTTTTGGCGGGAAAACCATTTATGTGTGTCGCATAGAAGCTGAGCAATTACTGTTATATATTTGTTTGGTGTCGTTTCGAAATACTGGCTCCTCGATACTTTGATGCTCACGATGTTTATATGATATCGATATTCAGGAATACATAAAAAATTCGATTGGCACCCTTTCGATACCTCGGTGGTGATTCTGATATTTTTATTTTATTTTAAAGTCACAAAATATTAATGCCGCAAAACCCGAGAAACTGCCAGTAATGGGGTACCTGTATAGTAATACTCGTATTATGCAAGAAAATAATCGTGTGTCAGCTTCAGTACCAGAAGGAATCACTGCATATTTAAACGCCAATTTGTTACTCCTATTTCTAATGTACTGGAAAAGTGAAAAACAATTTAAAATTATTCAAAACATAAAGAAACAGCTGCGAAATATTTGTATGTTCCTCCTGTAAAGGTTTTCCCTGAAAGGCTATTTAGCACAGCAGGATTCATATGTGCCACAAAAAATCTAGCAGACCTGACCCCGAAAGAGTGAAACTGACAGTATTTTTGAACAAAGGTTTATAAAAGTAGACTGTTTCAAACATGCATTTTGCCTTTAAAGGTTTAATATAGTGTTTAAAAATTTGTACACTGATGGTTTTAAACTTTTTAGAATTAAATGTGCACCAAATTAATTTTTTCGGCATTACACAGTACTTACAACATTGTATTTTTATTTAAATTAGAGGAAGTATCGAAATACCGGGAATCAAGGAAAATATCGATTATCGGTTATCGATTATCGATATGGCTATCGATCCATCCCTAATATGTGTATGGGATTGGGATTAGGATTTCGTTATGGAGGGGATTAGGTATGTAGGCCACCATGCTGGGCCCATTGTTTCTATGCCTCCAAGTGGGGGCACCCCTAGGAGGAAGGATGAGGCGAAGGACACAGAGGGTGGCATTCCCAAGGAATGGCAACGTAAAGGCAACAATTTAAGAGCCTGTCATTTAGCCGGGTTTAGGATTGAAGATGAATTAGAATTAAATGAAAACATAATAGTAACCTGGCAGGATTAATGGTATACCAGTGAAAAGGTTAGGCGGACTTACTCGTTTTTACCCGATATAAAAGGAAAGCATGTTAATTAGATATTTACAGCCAACACATGATCTACTCCATTACTTGTCAGGTCATGGTCCGTACCCTGAGTACTTACATCGGTTCGGTCAAAGAGACAGTAATTTATGTGCATGTGGACAAGTAGGTACCCCTGAACATTGTATATGGGAATGCGAAACTACTTTATTATTAAGAGTTGAATATGGCAAATACATCCAGAACAAAATGATAAATGAAATAATTATAAAAAAGAAATTATATTATTATTTAAGTAAAATAACAACAAAATTTTCTAAAGATAAACAATTTTATAGGCTCTAACTGGGCAACATATTATTGCAATTTTTATTCCCTTATGTTTTAACTAATATTTTATATTATGATTCCCTCATAGTTGTTTTAAACTTTTATCTGTTTTATTAACTAAGAAACTGTTATACCTATCTCTGCATGGGCTTGTAAGTTTATTGTAAAACTTGCATGGACTTTTTATATTAAATATACAACATGTAGTTATTAGTATTAAATGTTAATTATTGTAAATTATTAATGTACTTAAATAATTATTGGCTATCGGACTCGGTCATATTAGCAGATACCGGGTCAAAAGAGATAGGAGCCCTCTACTCTGGGGTTGCGCAGGCTGGAGTGCTTTGTTTATTCCCAAGGAGACACTACAGTACAGAGGGCATGGTCCCTACAGTTTACTTGGATGGAGACTTCCCCCGACAGGCCAGGGCAACAAACTCGCTCCCCCACAGCGGACGGCAAGGAGTCCAGCAGCCGAGCCGTAATGGTCGCTGGCTGGCGATCCCGAAATAGTCCCAGCAGAGGAGCGGAGAACGCCAACTGACCTACCGGAGGAGGAAGTAGTTTTCCTCAGAGCATATCATCCTGCCATGCACCGCCGAGACACCCGCTGACACTTCTACCCTGAAAGAGCATTAGATGAGGGATGATATGAAGTGATAATGGAGATGCAATAAAGGGACAAGAGGTTCGGGGGATGTCATTAAGCTACCCAGCATTTTCCTAGAGACCCGGGAAAACCCCCGAAGAAACCCTGGGAATCGAACCTGGGCCTCCCGAATGCGGGCCACCGACGAAACCGCCTGAGCCATCCCGCTCGGTAATATGTGTATGTATTGTATTATCGGAAGGCCCGACCAGCTAGTAGCCGGGTAGGCGACAGGAGGCATTCAGGCCACGCCTACCCATTTATCTTGTAGCGCTAACGAGGGGATGGTGGGAAAAACATCACTAGCCATCTCTTTCCCCCTCCCTGACGTCTGGAACAGTCGGGAAGATTCACTGAACTGCGAGACTTCAAGAAACGGCGATCTTCCCTATATAAAGCCTGCAGTGGACGAGTCAGTCAGTTCTTGGCGAGCAGCCGTGAGGAGCGCCGAGTGAGTGAACGGACCGGAAGACTGTGTACGTGTATCAGAGGAGTTGTGCTTAATTGTAAGTTTACAGTGGACTTGTGACAGACGAACTGACAAATTTTAATTGTGTGCACTACATAATTCTGTGTAATCGGCAGGTCTTCCAACTGCAATTCGGTGGAAATAAAGAACATTTTGAGTTTGTGCAATTGGACTTTGAATTTCACGAACTCACACAGTCGCAGTATGTATATATTTATATAAAATGGGCAACGACAATTTCTAGTAATGGTTATCTCTATTAGCATGAAGTAGAAGAACTCTTTAGGAGTACTTTGTAAAAGAATGTCTATAGAAGGCTATGTGAATGTAACAGATCTGGAGTGTTTAGTTCAACAGACTGTAAAACGTATTATGAAACCTCGAATTCCACTTTTCGCTGCAATACATTAACAAAGAGAAGTTGCAGTGACGTTACAGTTTAGCTTCTGAAGTCATCAAGTGAATTTCAGAAAATGTTACCAGCAATGAATTGCGGCTTTGGGGGAAAGAACTTAAATATTTTCATTCATAGCTTCATGATCTCGAAAATATAATAAATGTAGGTTTTACTTGAGGGAACAGGCAGAAACGTTATACAACTGCCTTTTATCGCTTTTGTTTCAGAAATTTGTGTCGCTGTGTACCAGGTTTCCCGCTGTAATAACATGAACCCAGGCTGTTATTAGTTTTCCACCGCTGTAAAAACTACCAGAACAACTCTCATTAAACATCCACATTTAAAAGGGATCCAAATGGATGTTCAACTACAGAAAGATTTAAAAGATATAGTTTTCCGGTGCTAGCAGATGACAATATTAAACGCAAATTCTATGTACTTATCTGTTATTGACGGGACGGTCTTTGAAGGTATCTCGCATTGCAAGACAAATTGTGTTTCTAAGAAACCTCTCAACCTAGTTTCATAATTCCTTCAGCTTGAAAAGAAACTCTTTTCCCGACGATCATTAGCAACAAAATAAATTCTTATCCCCCTCTTAAAATGTAAGAGTACAAAAAGGCTGAGTAAAATCAAGGAGTATGATGCTGGAATGATTCACTGATGATATTGTTTTATAAAGTAAAGAGATGGAGTTATATTGATTGCAATAAATAATTCCTATCTGTTAAAATCAATGCACAATTTCATGAACTACAATTCTGTTAGTGAGAAGTGCGTTGATAAGGTAAGACAATTATTGAAATCAGTGTTAGTTAAGGCAATTAGGCGTTTCGTTAACGTTCCCAACAGGAATCCATTACCTCAGGGCTCGGATAATAAATGTGGTTAACTACATACTAATGTTGCAAAGAGAGAATAGTTTAATTAATTCTGACTAACTTGGACCTATAAACACTTCTAAATTTAATTTAAGGGTACTGGGAGTTTGTTCTTACCCAGACAAGGTTAATTTTTACCAATATTACAATTTGAAAATATAGAAAACTAAACATTATCAGAAATTGAATTCGGTATGATTACTGTATAAGGATGTGTTCATTTAACGACTGTATAATATTTAAATTGCGTTAACATAGGTCCATGCAAAAGGTCCATAAATCACACCGTGTGTCCCGAAAAAAAGTACTGTACCCTATAATTCAGATGAAATTTACATGCACCACGTTTTATCCTAAATAACCTAAGATACAGTTACATAATATCGGCTAAATGAAAATCACATATAGTTTATACTATGCACATGAAATATTAATTAGTTTTGAGTAAAACAAGAAGATAATATTTTCAAGGACTGAATATTTGTTTTCATCCATTTTAGAAATCACATGAACTTTCAAGGAACATTGACAAATAACCACTGCAAATTTTGTGTCAAAATGTTATAGTTTTTGAGAAACATGCAGCTTAAGTATGAAAAATCTAGGTTTTGGGAAGTTGCGATCAAAGATTACGCACCATTCTCAGGAGGTGGGCATATCAATACCCCGCCATGTTCAAATTGACGAATTAAAGGACTTTAATACCAGCTGACATTCAATGTTATATATATCATTTTAAAGCAGAAGAAAAATATAATTTTTAACATTAAAAACAAAAAATGTTTTTTTAAACCTATCGACCGCTCAGTGCCCTTAATAAATTACTGAAACCTTAAAATTGACGTACAGTGACCTTTTATTTGAATGCTAAGGTACACGTTTATTTAAACGGCCTGGAGTTTAAGATGAAAATGTTGTAGAATGGAAAACAGTTCAGGATACTCCAGATGGAAAACTAGATAAATGACTCGTGTATATCATTCTAATCAATATTTGTATTGTCATACATTTACAAAGAGTGACTTTTTCGAGATTTTGAACTGTCACTTGACACAGTTAATAACTTAAATCAACTTTTGTCAGCCTGCCACTTCATCTATGTGGATTAATTCCAATAATCTTTGCCTCTTCACTTTATGAGTCAGTTGGAGAATTTAATGTCATGTCGGCATATTGGCCATAATGGCTCCAAGGTTTAGAGTAACCGCACCGAGAGCGGGAGATCCGTGATTCAAGCCCCGGCTATGGCACTGAACCTTTTAGTCTGGCTCTGCTCATTCAACCTTAGCTTACACATGGCTAGTGTGCAAGAAATGATTATTTACATTGATATTTATTAAAATAATTTCCATAAAATAGTTTTATGATAAATGAAATGCGTATCTCTAATTCTCTAAGAATATACTCAGAAGAATTCTTTAGTCTGAGTGACTTTTGTATAACTGGTAAACTTTAGGCAAAGTATTCAAGCTATTCTCAGCAAACAAGCCAAGTGAAAACACGATTGGAAATCGACGTTTCGGAAGCGTAAATCGCTCCTGTCATCAGGATATTTATAAGAAAAGTTATAAATTCTGAATAGCTACAACACAAAAATTAGAAAAGGCAAAACACTACCAACACTCGCATCACGGAAAAAAAGACTGCAGTAAACTAAATGGCAGGTCTGGAGATGGGGTGAGTGTAGAAAACTAATTATGTCAGAGAAACGTAACTTTTTAATTTGATGATAAATCTGTATAGATCTGTGCTTCTTCAGCCGATTGATTTCAATTTTTAAAGTCAGTTTCCAGGAGGAGCTGAACAGCACCATATCAGCGACACGATACGACGGGCAAGCCAACAGCCAAGGGTTCCAGCAAGGTTTCAGCCCTGACAAGGACCGTACCGGGTGGTAAAGAGGGTTAATGACGTGGTCTACCGCATACAGAAGGTGCCCCGAGGAAAGATGGTGGTACACCTGGATCGTCTTGCCCGCTACGATGGTGATGTTCGGGACGACCAGCCTTGAGGAGGGAGCAGTGTCGCGAGATGTCATTTACGATTAGCCAAAGCCAAATGGAAGGAAGAGAAAGAGACAGATATCATTCAAGCCACGCCTACTCGTTTGGCTGGTTGGCGCTCGCTGAAGGAGTGGCAGTGGGAGAAGGAGAAGGAGATGGTCGAGACAATTTAAGTGCAGAGCAATCTACTCCCATTAGCCCTGGACCCGTAGGACCAAGGACCGGGCCTCCTTCAAACCCGGGAGCGATAGATACTCCGGGGTCTTTCCATAGGGCAATACCTGAATTCTTAAAAAGCCCCCTAGCTGAGCACAACGTCAAGACGGGATGGAAGTGGATACGCCACTTACGCGCGTCAACCCCGCATGGAAGACTACCGAAAAATCCCGGTGGGGCCGAATGGTGATCTAGCACACCTTCTACTAGCTCTGCAGGCTAGTACCCGGGACGTTTAGGCAACCCTCTACCCTCTTTGGGCTGCCGTAGCCTGGCCGGAAATACCCATTTACCCGTGGGTGTCGGGAACACACTGCCCCCTCGAGTCCAACCCAATCCGAACAACTCCCATACGGGAGGGGCTCGGCAGTTCGGCCCGAGGTTCCTCTAGTAACGTCAGAGGTACCACGAGTGCTGAGGACCCGCAACGCCCGCACCTCGGCAGCTGAAGGAGACGGATCTCCTCCTCTACGGAAGGTCGAGACAATTCTCGCTCCATCGTGGAAGACCATGATGCTTCGTCAGAGGTCGGAAAACTTCCAGAACCGACGATTGGTGAATAAAACGACTACACTGGTCGAGGCTAGTCAGTTTACGGCAAGGAGCCGAGATAGTGAGTGCTGTGTGGACCTGCGGCAGACGAACTGTGTGCCGGCCAACCCAGGGTCATGAGATTAAATTGAAAACATACGCCTTTATCGGAACCTTAACATGTATTTATTTTCTCGTTTGTTCTTTGCTACACTTTGCTTAAACCAACCAGACAGATAAAGGAAACTATATACTTCTGGCCCCGAATCTGGGAGAAAGAGCCCCACCAAAACACACGGCTCACCAAAAGACCAACTATAAAAAACTAAGAGAAAAATCGGGGAACCCGAATTGGAGCACTCACCCTAAGAAACGCCCACTCGACACCAACCAGGCACACACTCTCACTGCTCTCCCGGCTCGAAGGAGCCACCCAAGAAGTCTCGGGCACCGCAGCGCCCCCAGAGAGAAACGGCGGAAAGCCCAAAACAACAAGACGTCAGCGCCCCCGAACCGGAAGGGCAACAAAAATGTGCCGAAAAAAAACAAACGGCACAAACACCCCCTGCCCATCGGAAACACAGGGTGGAGAAGCCAAACGGAAAGAAAGGAAAGGCTGGAAGAAACCAAGGAAAGGAAGAAAGCCATTCCAGACCCCGGAGTGATGAAGCCCGAAGAAGGAAACCCTAGGAGAGTCGGACGAGCACCAGACATCATAGAAAGTCTGCCCTGAGTAGCAATGAGTATGAGTATTGCGTACACTTGTTGAGTCTTTCCACCTTCACACCTGTGACATACCATACGTCACACTTACAGGGAGAACCCTGTCTCTATTTTGCACACACAGTCGTGACGTAGAGAGCAGATGTGAAACTGAGTTTCCTTTTTTTTCTTCACAACCGTGACATACCATACGTCACTCTTACACGGAGAACACTGTCTCTATTTTGCACACACAGGCGTGACGTAGAGAGCAGAACACTGCCGGCAAGTCTTTCAGGAGCAGAAGTGAACAGAGGCAAAACGTTACCAAAGGGCAGCAGGTTAGTCCTTTGAACGCCTTACAACAGCCAGGTAGGTCACGGAAGGGTGACCAAAGTAAAGACGGATGATGTGGCTTGAAGTCAAAGAAGAAGAAGCGAAGCTAGCTCCCACGTGGCGACTCTCCCGAGGTGGAGAAAAAGCGTGGCGCACGTGAAGGTCACTGTCACACCGGGTCCCCCGGGTGGTGCTGGCAGGAGGCGGAAAAATCCAGGATGACAGAACAGGCAAGGATCACGGGAGGAGATGAGGAGGCTGAAACATAAAACAAAAGCCAGAAACGGAACCAGAAGCAGAAGTGGTAACCTAAGAATATTAAACAGCCAAATTTGTAAAATATTTTTTGGTCATAAGGGGCAGAAATATCTTAGAAGGACAAGTAATAAATATTTTCAAACGAGTAACAGCAATAAATCTCTATAAATAAATACAATAAGGATAAATACCATTGAAGTGACCAATACTAATAAACACCTTCCAAGTAATAAATATTTTCAGCAAAACAATTATCCAAATTTTAACAATAAAGAAAAAAAATACCTTAAGACAATATTAAGCACATCAACATAATTGGACACATTGTATATATACACATACACCCATACATATATAAACAAGGACATAACACACAATCATGGGTACCCAACAACCTTTTTTAAATAACACTCACACATAAGAAAAACACACACACAGAAAGAAAGAGAAAGAGAGAGATATGCCGGCATAGAGAGAGAGAGAGAGAGAGGAAGGAGAAAGTGAGTACATGCCTTGGCAGCGTGCCACGCGAGCGCCACAGAACACACACAACCGTGCCCCGAGGTCAAGGGCGCAGAAGCCAAAACAAACAGTGTAAAGCCAAAACAGACATCAAATCATAGCGTCAGGGCACGGTTTTAGCTGAGTGCTGTGAGCCCGACGCATTTCATGGATTTTACAGTGCTCCAGAGTAATGGACACGCCCTTAAAAATGTTAATGATCTTATAGGGGCCAGAGTAACGCAGAGCTAATTTAGCAGCAAAAGCGTCCTTACGCGAACTTATAGGGAAAGATTAACACATAACCAGTTGACCGACCGCGAAAGGAGAGGGTTTTCTATTTTCTTCATAACGCCTTTTGGTGAGCTCATGCGCATGTTTTAAATTATTAAAGGCTCTCCTCCAGTTCCGTCTAATAGTTTCGGGAGAAAAGGTCTGAGGAAGTAGATCATTTAAGGACCACATATTCGCCAAAGGGGAACTGGGTACAAAAGCAAACATTAAACTGAAGGGGGTGGTCTGGTGAGCTTCATGACGAGCGGAGTTAAAGGCAAACTGCAACTTTCCCAAGTTAGTATCCCACTGATTGTGGTGCTCCTGATGGAAAGCAATCAAAGCGGATTTCAAATTTATATTAACCCTCTCGGCTTGGGAAGGATTAGGGTAATGTGGGGTGGTAGTGATATGTCTTACCCCCCACTGAAAACAGAATTGTTTGAACCAATTGGAAGTGAACTGCGAGCCATTGCCAGACACAACGTAACGTGGAGCACCAAAAGCAGCCAAGATGTTATTCAGGACCTTCGTAGCAGTACGAGCCGTGGCACGTGGCACGGCCGAAATCCACACGAACTTAGAAAAGGCTTCAACAACCACAAGGGCATAAGTATTACCTTGAATCGACCGGGGAAATGGGCCTATAAAATCTACAAATAATTTTTCCATCGGCTTAGATGCCACTTCAGACGCGAGACCACCCCACGTGGTTCGCTGCGCCGGCTTAGCCATGGAACAAATATTACAAGCTTTAAAACGGGTCGCAATATCGCGATCCATGCCTTTCCATATAAAGCGCTCACGTATTTTATCGCGAGTCTTTTTACACCAAGGTGCCCACCAAAGGGTGAAAGATGAAAGTAAGCAAATACCATCGGAATGATACTATCGGGAAAAATGATCTTAAATTTGCCGTCAAAATTAGCACGCGCCATAAGAACACCATCACGTAAGCAATACGGCGGGACAGGATGGGCGTCCTCAAACTGCTGTATAATCTGATTAATGCAGGCATCCCTGCGCTGATGTTCAGCGATGCTGGTAAACATTTCGGGGAACGACAGACAGGCGTTAGAGACGGAAACCGTCCCCGAAAATGGTAACAGGGGCGGTTCCTCAGAAAACATACGTGTAAGAGCGTCAGCAAGTACATTATCAGAACCACGAATGTGCCTCGGTGTAAACTTAAACGCCCCAATCCGCACGCCCCAACGGGTGAGCCTACCGGTTTTACGTGGTGTCCCTAACGCCCACGTGAGAGCCTGGTTATCACACTCCAATATGAAAGATACATGTTCCAGGTAGGGTTTATACTTCTCGAGACCAAACAAAACTGCCAAGGTTTCGAGCTCATAGATTGAAAACTTGCGTTCAGCTTCAGATAGAGTTCGCGAAGCATAGCAAATGGGACGGCGCCCCTCCGGAAAATCCTGGAGAAAAACCGCCGCCAGGGAATAACTAGAAGCGTCAGTCTGGAGAATAAAAGTTCTATTGAAATCTGGAAACGCCAAAACAGGAGGAGAGGAAATGGCGGACTTAAGGTCTTCGAACGCACGCTGTTGTTCGTCACCCCAGACGTACTTAATACCCTTCCGTCGAAGGCGATTCAACGGTTCAACCCGGGCAGCGAAGGAAGGAATAAACTAGGAAAAGAAATTCACCATACCAACAAAACGAGCCAATGCACGTAAGTTCTTAGGGGGTGGAAAATTGCGCACGGCTTTGGTGCGTTCTAAATCAATAGTAATGCCGGCGGGCGACAGCCAGTGGCCCAAGAAAGAAATCTCTGTGGTAGCAAACTTCACTTTAGACCTTTTAACCGTGAGGCCAGCCTTCTGTAAGCGATCAAACACCTCACGTAAATGTAAGATATGGGAATCAAAATTAGGAGAGTACACTACTAGGTCGTCTAAATAGTGGTAAAGAAATTTAAATTTAATGTCAGAAAACAAATTGTCCAAGAGACGGGAAAGTACCTGCGCACCGGTAGCAATCCCAAAGGGAATCCTATTAAACTCATACAATCTCCACGGAGATGAAAAGGCAGTCACGCGTTTACATTCATCCGACAAAGGAATCTGATGATAGGCGCTGTTTAAATCCAGAGTCGTAAACACGCGTGCACCAGCAAAATGATGGGTGGCAGTATGGAGGTCTGGCATGGGAGTAGATTCAATAAGTATTTTTTATTGAGTTGGCGATAATCCACGACAGGACGGAAATCATTGTCACCCTTAGGAACTAAGAAAACCGGGCTACTATAAGGCGAAGTGGAAGGTCTAATGATACCCTTATCCAACATATCATTGATTTTAGCCTTCAAAATGGCCATTTTGGGTGGTGTCAGACGGTACGGAGAAAGCTTAACAGGGGACGGGTCAGTCAGCTGAATATCGTAGGTAATAAGATGAGTAACACCCAATCGGTCGGAAAACAAGGAGGAAAATTCCTGAACCAAACCTTCCACCACTGCGGCTTGTTGATGAGTCAAATGAGACAAGGAAATATCTGCCTCACGCTCGTCTAATAGCGTGACGTTACCTAGACGAGGGCGAGGTGTAACGTCATATAGTTTCTCCTGAAAAGGTACACTACTTCCAGTCGCGAACCCGAAAGTGGCTTGTTTCTTCGCAAAATCTAAACACAAACGGGAGCGTGACATAAAATCGGCCCCCAAGATTACAGAATAGGGTAGGTCAGGGACCAAATAGCACTCATGTTTCCAAGTGAACTTAGGAAAGCGGATAGTACACCTAACCTTGCTAGACACAATAAAGGACTGACCATTAACTGCCAAACATTGCACCTGACAGCTCACCTCCTTGGGACACGAAGGCGCCAATGTATTGCGAAAATATACTTGATTAATGAGAGAAAATGAGCTACCGGAATCAAGGAGGGCTAAAACGCTCACCTTACCGACAACAACCTGCAAAAGAGGTTTAATAGAATGGGGTAAAGCCACAATGTGCCGCGATGGGGCCAAACTCGCGCTCATGGCAGGCAACTTCTGGCGTCAAATGGGGCGCTGCCGGAACTGACTATCACGTCCAGATTTCGAAGGGTCCATGCCCGTTGGGCGAGGAAAACTACAGTTCTTAACCATATATCCTACCTCCTGACAACGGTAGCATCTTACTCGGGGCCCGAGAGTTGATGACCCAGGTCGGACGCCGGGCGTTAAACCATCTCCACGATTCGCTCGTGGTGGGGGAGGTGAATTCAACACTTCACCTAAGCGAGATCGATCTACAGAAGAACACTCATTAAGCAAGGGCACTAAAGATTCCAATGCCGTGAACGTATTAGGAGGTGTCGCGAAAACAAGACTGGAGCGAGCTTCGGGATTCAAACCCGAAATGATGACGTCACAAATTGCCTGCTCCGTATCTGGGAGACGTAAGGCCAAGGCCACGTCTCTGACCCGTTCCATATACTGGACAAACGGTTCGGCCAGACCTTGAGGTCGTAAATAATGGTCTTGCAATAATTTTAACGATTCACGACGCGGGATAAAGAATTCCAAAACCAAAGCATGAAAAGTACTTAAAGGGTCAGCTGATTGCCTTGCTCTAAGCAAAAGATTCAAAACTACACCTTTGACCTTGGTCGCAACTGCCTGCATGGTTAAATCGGAAGAAACCGAGTGTACCGTGGCTACGTTGTTAAGCTTTACTAGAAATTTCAAAAACGTGAAAGCCGACAGCACATCCGACACCTCGAACATATCCACTGCCTCCACCAACTGTTGTAAAGGGTGAATGATTTTTAAGGCACGAAATGGCGTCGAAAGAGAAGCTACGGGACTCACAGCCAGGGGAAGACGAGGTCTCCGGAAAATACAGCTTAGCGTCTTCTCCCCCTTGACGAGCTATGGCGTTAAATTTCTCGAGGAGCGCCTCAAAATTTTGTTTGAGTGTCTTAACACGAGGTAAAACCTCGGAACGCGGAAAATAGGTAATGAGATAATCTAACCTGTTGATATTGTAACGGGGAGCGCTGAAACACCCTGTGAGCAGCTGGCAACGGAAGACAGGGGAGGCTCGGTTAGCCACGCCTGTCCCTCGTTTGTCTTATAGCGGTGACAGCCAGTGGTCGGAAAGAAACATAATTGTGCGTCTATTTTCCTTCCACCTGTTTCTCGATCTTTCGTTACTAGAACAATCTTGCAAACACTAGAAACCGGCGATATTCCGATATAAAGAGGGTTACAGACAGACAGACGGGGGTCAGTCAGTCAGTTGTTGTGTTGTGTTGGTCAATCAGTTGGTTAGTGAGTGTGAGCGAGAAGACAGTCGCAGTTCTTGGTGTAAGAGTTAGTCAGTGACGTGTTAATGAACGAAAGGATTGCGCAACGGGAGACTGTACGTAGCTGTGAAGGTGTACCGGACTGTGTGTAATCGCGAGTACAAGTGAAGTTGTAACGGACGAACGGGTAAATTGTAATTGTGTGCAGCAAGTAATTTTGTGTAGTTGGCAAGTGTTAAACTGTAAGTCGGTGGAAATAAAGAACATTGTTCAGTGGTGTAATTGGACTTTTTATTCCACGAACCCACCAAAGTCACACTGGTGTCAGAAGTGGGATATCAACATCACCGAACATTACAACAATGGAGGCAGCATTAGAAAAGATTTTAGCGGAACTGAGAGAAATGAAGACGGCAACTGAAAACCTCGCTGCAAAAACAGAAGCGGCAAAGAACAGCCTGGCCGCGAAGCTGGAGACTATAAATGACAACCTCACCGCCGAGTTGAAACAAATGAAGATGGCTAAGGACAACATCACCGGGAAGATGGAAGAAATGAAGGCCGAATTAACAGCGAAGACGGAAACGGCTAACAACAACTTGGCCACGACAATGACCTCAAAGATGGCCGAACTGACAAAGGAGATGAGGGCGGCGAACGAGGCTCTCGCCGCAGAGTTTGAGGAACGTTTGGCCGGCGTGAGGGATGACGTCGCGAACCTGGGCAAGCGGAAGGGTCAAGTAGACGACCGCCTTAATGATTTAGAGGAAAAGGCCGACAACATCGCAAAACCCCTCACCCGCCTGACGGAGGAAAACCGGCCTTATGTGTGGACGGAGGACGCCGAAGACGCTTTCCAGCACCCGAAGGGGACCCTGTGCAGTGCTCCAATTTTGGGTTTCCCACAACCGGGTGGCGCCTTCATTGTGGACACCGACGGCAGCGACCATTGCATTGGAGGTGTCCTATCGCAGATCCAGGACGGCCATGAGCGCACAAGAGTGGAAGAGAAGGAGCGTGCCGCAGCAGTCCGAGTAGTTGTGGCAGTGCCTGCTGAAGGCTGGGATAGCGCAGGCCTGAGGAGGGAGCAGCTGGCGGACGCAGACTTGGGGCCACTCTTGAGGGAAGTGGACGCAGGGACGAGACCGACCAGGGAGGACATCGCACCGAGGAGCGCCACCTACAAGTCGCACTGGGCCCAATGGGACTCGTTGAAGACCAGAGAGGGCGTGCTGTTCCGGGTATGGGAGTCACCCGATGGGAAGGCGCAGAGAGGACAGTTGGTACTTCCCCGGAGTAAGGTCCCGGAAATCTTGGAGGAAGTGCACGCCGGTACTTCAGGACACCTGGGAGCGAACCGAATGATTCACAAACTACGGCAGCGCTACTTCTGGCTGAGACTCCGAGCAGATGCTGGTGGTACACTTGGACCGCCTCGCACGCTACGATGGGGCTCTTCGAGGGCGAACAGCTTTGAGAAGGGAGCAGTGTAACGGGGAGCGCTGAAACACCCTGTGAGCAGCTGGCAACGGAAGACAGGGGAGGCTCGGTTAGCCACGCCTTTCGCTCGTTTGTCTTATAGCGGTGACAGCCAGTGGTCGGAAAGAAACATAATTGTGCGTCTGTTTTGCTTCCACCTGTTTCTCGATCTTTCGTTACTAGAACAATCTTGCAAACACTAGAAACCGGTGATATTCCGATATAAAGAGGGTTACAGACAGACAGACGGGGGTCAGTCAGTCAGTTGTTGTGTTGTGTTGGTCAATCAGTTGGTTAGTGAGTGTGAGCGAGAAGACAGTCGCAGTTCTTGGTGTAAGAGTTAGTCAGTGACGTGTTAATGAACGAAAGGATTGCGCAACGGGAGACTGTACGTAGCTGTGAAGGTGTACCGGACTGTGTGTAATCGCGAGTACAAGTGAAGTTGTAACGGACGAACGGGTAAATTGTAATTGTTTGCAGAGTTTAATTTTGTGTAATTGGCAAGTGTTAAACTGTAAGTCGGTGAAAACAAAGAACATTGTTCAGTGGTGTAATTGGACTTTTTATTCCACGAAGCCACCAAAGTCACAATATAATGCTGGATGCGCGCCAATAAACGAACCTGCTGTCCTCTTGAAGGGGTCCCCTCACGCTCCAAATCTTGGATAACCTCACCCAACTCTGAAAGCGCTTCAGAACACACTTGAGGGGAATTGGCAACTAAATCATGCTTATCAGGTAAAGCAATAAACGGTTTGTCCTTGACCAGCCGCAATGCGTCTAATATGGCCGACCAGTCGGCCGCAGGAGAGACCTGCCCACCACGAATTAACAACTCAAACATCAGCTCACCTTTATGCATGCGGTCAACATTTACTAAGGAAGTCGCCATTCCTCACTGCCAGGATGCAGTAGTAGGCACCGAGAACGTCAAAAACAACAAACACTAACGCGCGGAAACCAAGCCGAGAGCCAAGCGTCAAATTAACCACGCTCTGCTACCAAATTGTGCAGGCCAACCCAGGGTCATGAGATTAAATTGAAAACATACGCCTTTATCGGAACCTTAACATGTATTTATTTTCTCGTTTGTTCCTTGCTACACTTTGCTTAAACCAACCAGACAGATAAAGGAAACTATATACTTCTGGCCCCGAATCTGGGAGAAAGAGCCCCACCAAAACACACGGCTCACCAAAAGACCAATTATAAAAAAAAACTAAGAGAAAAATCGGGGAACCCGAATTGTAGCACTCACCCTAAGAAACGCCCACTCGACACCAACCAGGCACACACTCTCACTGCTCTCCCGGCTCGAAGGAGCCACCCAAGAAGTCTCGGGCACCGCAGCGCCCCCAGAGAGAAACGGCGGAAAGCCCAAAACAACAAGACGTCAGCGCCCCCGAACCGGAAGGGCAACAAAAATGTGCCGAAAAAAAAACAAACGGCACAACTGGAAGATTGTAATTGTATACGTAACGTAATTCTGATTGTGTCCAAAATGTGTTTATGCGCAGATAAACTATGTTTGAATTTATGCAACTGAGCTTTCAATTCTACGAACCCACAAAGTCACATTATATCTATTTAGTGTTTATAATTTTTTTAAATATCCTGATTATGGGAGCGATCTACCTTCCCAAAACGTCGATTTCTGATCGTCTATTCACCTGGCTTGTTTTCCGACAAGATCTCGAATAGTTTCGTCGCCAGGAAGCCTTCAGGACTTATACAGACAAAATGTTAACACAAAGTGTGTTAAAAACCACACATTATGTGCTATAAGCTATTTTTTGTGTACTTAGGCGTCTCTGAGATATTTGTTGTTATTTTTTTGAATTTCTCATATTTATACGATGCCATCAGATTAAGTGGCCACGTTCTTAACGGCGCCTGCGTCGCCGTTGCAGCCGCTTCCCTCCTGCTTAATTTTCCCCGCGCGGACCGTCGTGTGCTTCGATAAAAATAGGAGGAATGGACACAGTCAGTTAGAACCATTGTTGCTTCATAAATTAGAGTACTGAATTTCCTTAATGTTGCTTTCAATTTCAAAAAAGGTGTTGCAAATGTTCCCACTGTACTCGAAGATAGGATAAGCGCCACAGTCATAACAGATTTCCATACACATGTTGGAGTTTTGTTTAGATATATTGCTTAGTTGTTCCCCATATTATTTTGCAGTTCTTGTCATGCTCAATGTTTAGAATTATGCATTTTGTCTTTCCAAAAGTATGAGGTGCGTTCAAGTTATAACACCTCTTTTTTCCGGACTACGACCTAATAGGAACATCTGTATTTAAAAAAAAAATACACATAGATACATTGTGAATGAGAGCTCTAGTGGCAGCGACGAGAGTTAGGTTTTGATACTTAAAATTGCGACGTTTGCATTGCAACAGTAGTGTTTAGTCATACGTTTTCTCCATTTTCATTTCCCGTAAGGGAGGGGATCCGCCCATTCAGCTGTCGAGGTGCGGGCGCTGTGGACCGTTAGTACTCGTGGTATAGTCCAGCAACAAAAAGAAGGTCCCTGTAAGGCATGCCCTACGTTACACAGCAAATGTGTGTGGCAGAGAACCTTTGCTACACATGGAGCAGATCGCTAAAAACACGTGCACCCTATTTGCTCTATACACTAAAACCGAGAAGATTCATTCACAAAAGTAGAAGCCGTCAGAATGTTTTTAAATAGTCTGTAACTGAACTGACATGGGGTGTCATAAACCTGACCAGGGAGGGTGTGGGAACCACCTCCAACGCCGCTGCGCCTCATTCGTCGGAGACTTCCACTCCTGTGGAGGAGTATACCTCTGACGTTACTAGAGGAATTTCAGGCTGAACATTCGAGGCCCTCCCCTAGGGGATTTGTTCGGAATGGGTTGGACGTGAGGGGGCAGTGTGTTCCCGACACCCACGGGAAATTAGGTACCTCCGGCCAGGCTAAGCTGCCAGGAGAGGGTAGAGGGTTGCCTCATAAGTCCTGGGTACTAGCCTGCAGAGCTAGTAGAAGGTGTGCTAGATCACCAGGAGGTCCCACCGAGGTTTTCGGTAGTCTTCTTTGCAGGGGGTATCAACTTCCATCTCGTCTTGACTTTGTTGTCGATGCGGAGGCCTTTTAAGGAATCAGATTTTGTCCTATGGAAAGACCGCCGGAGTTATCCATCGCTCCCGGGTTGAAGGAGGCCAGGGTCTTCGGAATTTTGGGTAGATCCTCTGCACTTAACCAACTACGACACCTATTGACATCCATAGCTACTTCTGCGAGGCATGTGATGATGGTACCATGGATGTGTGTAATGTGGGTTCCTGGGTGCGACAGTTCAATGAAGGCAGATGAGTGAGACCAAGTTTTGACACAACCAACACTAAGACAATTTTCTAATTACATTGCATTTATTTTGTAGCCCACCTCGGTAGCTTGGTGCTAGCATGGGTGCCTCACGTTCAAGAGGTCCCGAGATCGAATCTCTGTCAGGTTGAATTACCTGGATAAGTTTATACAAGGGTTTTCCCTTATCCTGAAAGACAAATGTCGGGTAACTCTAAGCTCTATGGACCCATTCATCGTCCAATATGACTTAATGTTGGAGGACGTAAATTACAAAAAGACAAGAATATGTTATTTGCAACTTTATCAATGAATGTGTTTGAAATGTTACTGTTGATCTTCCGCTAGAAAATCATTTTTTTTCGCAATTTACGTACTCCGTCGTTAAGTCATATCGGCAAAATGAAATTGGTGAAGTGATACACAAATGAGTCCGGGGTCCACGGTGCTTAGAGCTACCCGACATTCGTCTTTCAGGATAAGGGAAAACCCCGGAGAAACTTTATACAGGTAAATCACCCTAACCGAGATTCGAACTTGGGACCTGTTGAACGTGAGGCAGACACGCTACCATCTAGGCTACTGAGGTGGGCGGCATCATCATAAGGCAATGCTATTGAAGCAACAATAATAATAAACATACACATCATGGATTCGAACTCATGTTGCCTCACTTACGAGGCACATTTGTTTTACCGTTTGGCTACCATGCATACGGGCAAGCCGCAGAGCATCTATGTATCACGGAGGTTTGAAATAAAACCTTACTGATATTAAAGCATATATTGCTAAAATCAGTTGTTCTTTGACACTAGTCGTGTGTAGGCTAAAGTATGGGAAGATCGAGACAGACTAAAGCTTATATACCATAGCAGGCATTCAAATCATTGAATTTTTCAGTCTGGCTATACCTGTGGAAGGCCTACATTGGGAATGCAGCGTTACCGATGGCTTCCAATTCAAGCACTGTTTCTGGGAACTATTTATCTTTTTTCAAACGCCGTTCTGTGTCTCTTTTGGTGGGAATGTTCATTTGTTATTTGTAATACTGGGATCTATAGGAAATTACAGCTCTCAGCGTGGTTTCACCATAAAAATATCCTGGGCCATTGTACAATAATTTCATCAAAACTACATCTTAGCTGGAGTTTACCACCTTAACTATGCAATGATGATGATGATGAGTATAAGGGTGCTCAACTGCAGAGGTAATCAGCGCCGTTTTTAAAAGAAACTGGTCATGGCAAAAGCCAGATATAAATTATTCTAAAACACCATAAATATTTCAATAGAATGACAAAAATACATACGCGTAAAAAAACAATAGAAATGTCATCTAAAAAGCCATAAATTCTATTTGCTAAATCCTAAAATCTAATCTCGAAAAGAATCTAAAAACCTTCTTCACTACTGCGTTATCGTCCGCTAGCATTTCTGCAAAGCTGACCGGCAGCTGCAGAAACGTCCAAAGGTCTGCTAGGTGAAAACACTCTAGCAGCACGTGTCGTACAGACAACGCTTCATTGCAAAACGGACACAGTGGAGAAGGCTCCTTTTTAAAAAGAAAACTATGAGTAAAAAAGCAGTGCCCAATTCGTAACCGAGCCAAAGTCACCTCCTCGCGACGAGATGACCGACAGGAGGTAACCCAGGGAATCGGAAGTTCGTTGACAGATCTAAGATTATTATTGCGGAGAGCGGACCACTCTTCCTACCAGCAGGTTTTCACAGCTCTCCGCAATACGGCCCTAAAGTCTTCCGATGTCACAAATGGTATTCGAACCCTGGGCTTCATGATAGCCGTCTTGGCTGCTGAATCCGCCATTTCATTCCCCCGCAAGCCTACGTGACCAGGGATCCATGCACACACCACGTTAACGCCAGAAGCGTGTAAAACGTGGAGGGCATCCTGTATACGCTGCACAATAGGGTGGTAGTTGTACAGCTGCCGTAGGCTTTGAAGTGCACTGAGGGAATCACTCAGGATTAAGCAGTCCCCCAACTTTCGTCGACGTACGTGTAAAATGGCCCGGTATATTGCATAAAGCTCTGCAGTAAAAATGGAAGTGCTTGTGTGGAATCCGAATGTATACGGTTCGGTTCCACACACGTAAGCACAACCAACACCATTTGAGTTCTTGGAGCCATCAGTATAAATTAAAAAATGGTCCTCATATCGCGATAAAAATTCTAAAAAGCATGTGCGGATACTAGACATAGACATGGTAGATTTATCAGATTTAGTCATGCCCAGATCAACCGGGGACGCTCTGCATAACCAAGGAGGGTATATCCTCTGCCCCCTAGGATACATCTTGGGCATTTCAGTATCAAGATATCTAAGGAGCTCCCGGAAACGAAAACCAGGTGGCTTTGGTTTAATAGAAGTGTTCCTATAACGCACGTCCATGAAGGTATTAAAGAACGGCGTAAACGATGGATGTGTGAGTATGCAATTAAGTCCACAACCATAATTGGCTAATAACATGTTGCGCCTGTACTGCAGAGGAGGTTCTGCAGACTCAGCATACAGGCTTATAACTCGGCTCGTTGGAAATGCCCCAACTGCTATACGTATGCCACAACTATGGACTGTGTCTAATCTCTTCAGCACAGATTGTCGTGCTGAGCCATAAACGATACTACCATAATCTAATTTGGAACGGATGAGTGCCCGATAAAGTCGCAATAACACTGTACGATCCGCTCCCCACGATTTTCCACTTAGTACCCGCAAGATATTTAAAGATCGGTCACATCGTGCTTGCAGTTGTGCTATATGCGACGGCCAACTCAGTTATCTATCAAATATCAATCCAAGGAACCTCGTCTCATCTGCAAAAGGTAGTAGATCAGCGCCTAGCCGGAGCCTTGGAGGTAGTCGACTCTGCTGACGCCAGAAGTTAACACAGATGGTTTTCTCAGCGGAGAATCGGAAGCCATTTTTAAACTCCAAACCTTAAGGTTGTCCAAGGTGGTCTGAAGACGGCGCTCTAAAAACGGAGTGTGCTGAGATGTACAGTAGACGGCAAAGGCGTCGCAAATAGGCATGATGAGACACCCGGAGGTACACATTTCGAGATAGAATTAATCGCAATAGCAAACAACGTAACACTTAGTACCAATCCCGGTGGTACACCGTTCTCTTGAACAAAAAGGTTCGAAAAAGCCGAGCCAAACCTTACTCGGAATACGCGGTCTTTAAAAAATTCCTGAAGGAAGAGTGGTAGACGTCCACGTATATTCCAGGTGTGCAGAGTACGTAGCAACCCTGCCTGCCAACACGTATCATAAGCCTTTTCTAGGTCAAAAAATATTCCGACTGTTCAACAGTTCTTAAGAAATCTGTTCATAATCTGTGTCGACAAGCAACAAGATGATCCACTGTTGAACGGCGTCGTCGAAAACCGCACTGGATGTTATTCAGTAGGCTGTGCGTTTCCAGCCACCATACCAACCGCCCATTTATCACGCGTTCCATCACCTTGCATACGCAACTGGTGAGGGAAATAGGACGGTAGCTAAAAGGGATGTGACGGTTCTTGCCAGCTTTCAAAATATGTATAATGGTGGCTTCTCGCCACATGTCAGGAAACGTGGTATCAACCCAAACACGGCTATAGACCTCGTACAGGAATCCCTTACCTTCAGGTGAGAGATGTTTTAACATTTGAACGTGGATTCCGTCCTGTCCTGGTGCTGTCAGTCGCGATGTCGAAAGAGCGTGTTCTAACTCTGTCAAGGTAAAGAGATTCTACCTGAGTCTTAATTGAGATAAACGCAGGAGCATAATTGCTTGAGCTAGACACCTGAGCGAAAGCACAGCCGAAGGTGTTAGCCACAACAAACGGATCAACAACTCCTGTAGTTGCTTTCAGACCAGCGATTGGCAGGTGGGTTGATTTTCCGGCCACGCGCCTTAATTTATCCCATACAACAGATGAAGGTGTACATCTGTTAAAAGATGGTAAAAAGTGTTTCCATGAGGTCTTTTTGCTATCCTTAATTATTTGACTAGACTTTGCACGCACTTTATTGTACGCAATTAGATTACTTAGCGTAGGGTGTCGTTGGAGTGCCCTTAGAGCACGTCTACGAGCACGAATAGCATTCCGGCAGTCGTTGGTCCACCATGCGACAGCAAATCGACCGGGTTGGGTAGCCGAACGTGGAATAGACTGTTTTGCAGCGGAAAGAATTTTCTCTGTGAGATGATCAAGTAAATCATTCATAGAATCGTGCTCGTTGTATTCAAAGACAGCCAACTGGGTGTAAAGGTTCCAGTTGGCACGCTCAAAGCGCCATCTAGGGATACGCGAGGGAGACACATCTTGTGCTAAGAGACTAAGAAGACATGGAATGTGGTCGCCGGAATGTAAATCAGAGATGACATTCCACTGTAATAAAACAGCTAACTGGGATGAACACACTGCCAAATCGATGTGCGAATAGGTCTTAAACGCGTCTGAGAGGAATGTGGGCTCTCCGGTATTCAGGTGAACAAAGTTATTACTCTCCAGGAATTTTGCAATGAGGTTGCCTCTCGAACATGCCCGATTTGAGCCCCAAAGTGGGTGAGGGGCATCAAAGCCTCCCACTATTAGAAATGGTGTTGAGAGTTGGGAAACCAGATCTTCAAGGTCAATTACGGAGTGGTCATCTAATGGCGGTACATATAGATTGCAAATGCAAAATTCGATTGATGGCAGCTTAATCCTTACTGCTACAGATTGTATATCAGACTGTAGCTGTAACGGATCTACAAATATGTCATCCCTGAGGAGCATTATAGTACCCCCGTGAGCAGGAATGCCCCCTTCTGTTTCATCATCACACCTCAGTGGTGTGTAGCGTCTGATTTTAAAGTTGTCTTGTGGTCGTAGCTTAGTCTCTTGTAAGCATACCAACAAGGGGTTATGCTTACTGAGCAAAAGTTCCAGTTCTGGTCGATGCGCTCTTAAGCCTCGTATGTTCCATTGTTGGATAGCCATTGTAACTATGGGATAAAAGATGTAAAGGTAGTCTAAATTAAGACGACTTCATGGGTGGCCGAATCAATTTACCCTTTTTCTTCGGTGTAGGGCTAACTTCATCCGGTTTATCCTGGTGCCTTTTGTTGCCGTTCTTGCAATGTGTTCCGTATGCTCTTGGTTCATTCTCTTCGGCGGAGAAGGCCCCGTTCCCTAAAGAGAACTTAGGTTCGAGGGCTTCAAACTTATTGGACACAGAGATCGACGAAGATGACAGTCGTCGATCCGAATCATCACCAGAAAGCTCTTCAGAAGAAGAGCTTCAGGATTTCCTGGAGGCTTCCTTCTTTCTGGGGATACGGGTCGAATCTTTAAGAAAATCAGTCCTCTGGTAATTGGTTTTAAATACTTGAGGCGGTGGATCGTATATTACAGGCTTGTCATACTTAGAAGTAAAAGTCGGCGGTTTGGCTGGGGACGGGGCAGAGGTTTTACTTTCCTTCGTCCGTTTAAGCGATGTATTTGCCGACACTGCTGATGGTTTTGTAGACCTCCGTAACTGTGTCGGGACAGGAACTCCGTTTGAGATGGTAGCCTCACCTGCAGCGCAGGATTCCGTTGCAATTTCTTTTCTAGGAACAGGTTTAGCTAAGACAAAGCTATAAGTACCGGACCTGACGACGGAGGGCAGGCGAGTACGCAGGAGTTTCCGGGCGTCCGAAAAGGATACTTTCTCCTTAACCCTGATTTCCTGTATTGCCTTTTCTTCGACATATCGCGGGCAGTTTTTGGAACTAGATGGATGCCCCCCGGCACAGTTTATACATTTAATGCGCGAGGAGCACTCACCCTCGTGTAAAGCCAAACCACAGTTGACGCATGCTGGAGATCCATTACACAGTTCACTAGTGTGACCATAACGCTGACACTTGTAGCACCGCAGGGGGTTTGGTATATACGGCCTAACCTCAATACTCTCGTATCCTGCCCTAATCTTTTGAGGAAGATCTACCCTATCAAAAGTAAGGAACGGGGTACGAGTACGCAAACAATTCCCCACGTTCTCTGCGCTGTACTCGGTACACACAAGTAACACCCTGGTCTTTTAGGATCTCCTGAATCTCCTCGCTGGACATACCGTCAAACGCACGGGTGGTTACCACCCCGCGCGAGGAGTTCAGGGTCTTATGTATTGTAACGGTTATAGGATAACTGCCTAGCATGCTTGCCTTCAATAATGATGCTGCCTGGGAGATAGAATGCGCCTCAACCAGGAGCGTGCCGTTTCGCGATCGTATGCAAGACTTGACAGGACCAGCAATTTTGTCTAATCTCCTCTGGATCGTAAAAGGGTTCACTGTCGTAAACTTCCGGCCTTCTTCATTTCGACTGATTACCAAGTAGCGAGGACCACAAGATTCTGCTACTTCTTTTCCATGGCTACAATTTTTGCAATTGATTGTTTTAGTAAGGTTTACCATGATTGTTGGTGTAAAGTTCATCCCCCAGTGCTCCCCACCCACCATGGAGCCCAACAAGGGGTCATCCCACTGGGATGGCAGAGCTACACCGGGGATATAGCGAGCTCGCCGTCCCACTCACCCTGGAGGTCAGTACAATACCTAGTCCTGGCCGATTGATTAGGGGTGGGTTAGTCCCTAACCTCCCGTTTAGGCGAAGCAGAAGCCAAAGTAGTGTATTAGAAATGCGCACCCTCCCCGAATTCAGAAAAACACTGTTACGAGCTCATATACGCATCCCTCAACCACAAGGACACACCTTACTACCGACACGGGTCTCCACGCACGGCCTACACATGGGTGGGCCTGTTGACCGTCTCCCTCAACCACGAAGAGGAGCCCACACGAGGGAGACTGTTGGCTCGGGACCCCGGGTTCGCCAAACCCGTACCTCCCGAAGCAGGTCCCTGGGGGGATTAACTATGCAAGGTGAGGTAAGCCAGCTAATTCTACCTTCAGAGAGAAGCCACGCAGATGCAAAACTGTACGTGGGTATATAACTCTACCACAGGGATTAGCGCTTCTAGATTAATATCTGATTTCGCTATGGTATTATTACAAATATTAAAACAAAAATTCGGCTCAATTTTCAGATAAATGATTTATTTAACTTGATACATGTGTCTGTAATTAGCGAATACTGTGGGGGTTTTTAATAACGACAAAATATATATTCACAGTTATTGATTGGACCTTTAAAACTGGCATTGTACACAGTAGTGCCACACAGAGCGACTCATCTGAAGTTTTACTGAAGAACGTATTTTTAAATAAATAGAACAAAAAAAATGTCAAGCATTCGAAGTCTCACTGCAATAGGAAGCCTTCCACATTGTGATACGGATTTCTGCGAACAGCCCCTGAAGATCTCTTCATTCTGAATGAGTTTGCTTAAGTGGTGTACCATAAAGAGATAGCCATATTTGTATATACATTATGTAAAAGGTACATAAAATTTGATATTTATATGTCCAGAAATCACCCATTTCCTTTTTAGAGCACTTTTTCTACAGCTTAACCCGTACAACAACACTTAATGACAGATGCGAGGGAAACCAGGAAATCACGGTGCACATTTAAAACAGCCTCCATTGGCCTCAATGTATCCGTCAACTCACCGTCACATGGCCTCCCTAATAAGTTAGGCCTGGAGAAATTCATATTATCTGAGAGCCTTTCAAAATACGAGCACTAAGCATCCTTACACCTGGATCTTGAGTTACATAAACCAGAGATTTTAAATATCCCGTCAAATAAAATTCTGGTGGGTTTAGATCTGGAGAGCGAGGAGGCCACGGAATGGGTCCATCTCTGCATATTCATCTACCAAGAAGCCTATAAATGAGGGGGAGCCCCATTGTGTATGAACTTAGTACCCGTGCGTAACACGCGTACTGTGTAAATGAAATGCATCACCTCCATCCAATTTTAGCAGAGGTAATGGCGAACGTTAACCATTTTTATCCTCTATGTCCAAGATATGTCTTCCTTAAGTTTTGGCATACCTTTTTATTACATTATACAGGATGATAAAAAAAAACCACTGACAGCACTAAGTATGTTGCGCAGGACAGCAAACTGATCATTTTTAAGAAGGACCGAATGTCCGAAAATGAATGGTTTGGATGCTGTGGAACATCACAGTTAGAGAATTGGGCGTACGAAAATCCACGTGCGCAAGTCGTTCACAGTCACCAACACATGTTTAGTGTCCACATATGGTTTGAAACAATTGCTGACCATATCATTGGTCCATATCTACTCCAAAACAGACTAACAGGGCCGATCTACCTCGCATTTCTTAGAGACATTTTGCCTAACTTGTTAGAGGAGTTGCCACTAAACATTCGGTAGGTAATGAGGCTGCAACACGATGGAGCTCCAGCACACTTTCATAAAACTGTGGGGAATCACCTAGAAGTTACACACGCAAGTCAATGGATTGGTAGAAGCTAACCATTTTCATTGCCAGCTAGATCACCAGATCTGACACCACTGGACTATCTTCAGTAGGGTAGTATGAAAACCTTAATGTATGCCACTCTTGTAACGTCGTAGGGGGACGTCATTGCACGAGTCCGTGCAGCAATTGCCATTCTTTCAGGCCAACCACATTTATTGGAGCATGTACGTGAAGCTCAGTGCCGCCGATGTATGCTCTGCATTGACGTAGGACGTACCCAGTTGGAACCCTGTTTGTAATTTTAAACTACTTTGTGCTGCATACAGTCTGTTCTTTATATTGACGACATTCACACTTTGATGGTCTACTGTGCCCAAAAGGTGCGTTTCCAGTCATGAGTTCCTGCTTAGAAAATAGCAGTTTGATGTATTTTTGTTGTAATTTTATGTCCTCCAACGTTAAGTCATAACGGATGATGAATGGAATAGATGAAATGATGCTGAAGTGAGCCCAGGGTTCATGGAGCTTATACTTACCCAACATTTGTCTTTCAGGATATGGGAAAACCCCAGAAAAACCTTATCCAGTTTATTCACCCTGAACGAGATTGGAACTCGGGTCCTCTTTAACGGGAGGCACACCCCCTACAATTCACGCCACCGAGGCAGGCAGTTTGCTGTCCTGCGTAACATACTTAGTGTTGTCGGTGTTTCTTTTGATCACTCTGTATATATCAGATCTTATTAAGCCCAAATATTTTTACAAAGTGCTTTTCGGGGAGTTCTGAGCTAATTCTTGTTATTAGTTTAAAAGTCCTAAGAGTTATAATTTTCTCAAATGGGAGGTCATTATTCCTCTGTCTTTGCTTGTTGTGCAAAGAGAATACAATATCGAGGCCATCACGTAGCTACCAAATCCTAAAAATGTAACCATCACTAAGCTCTGCTGTATTTTCATATTCCCATTATAAATAGAAGGAAATACATATACAAAGAAAGCTGTTATAAAATAACTTACCTCCATTGATATATAGTACATAATATAGGCATTTGTAGATTAGGTTGTATAGGAATGAAAAATGTAATATGTCATTACATACTTGTTGCTTAATAGCTTTGTAACTATATTCACGAAAATCATTTCATCAGTTTGTTATACAGTTAGTAGCAAGGTAGTCTTCAAGATTTAATTTATATCTACCGGAAAGTGAATCCTCTGGAAAAACTTGAATATGATAAAGTGCACAGAAAAGAAAGCAATAGGTGATTTTGTTGGTAGTTTTGGAATTAATTTTGAGTTTTGTGCAATTTGTAGAAATTTTGAGTTTTTATTTCCTAATGTGGTTTTAGAAATCGCAAGTGTTTTTAAACTCTAATCAGAAAAAAAGAACGTCTCAGAAATTGGTTTGTTCACCAAAAAAGAAACACACACCCGCGAAACTATTTGCTGGAAATTGTATACTTAAATATAATCCAAATATTTTGTGTAATAAGATTTTGTTTATCTCATATTTCCACAAAGTGAAATAGTAAAATGATTTTAAGAAAATTGCAATATATAAAATATATTTTTATGCCTAATGAAATTTGCATTTTCTGAAAATATCCTTTGAAGATCTTTAAATTCTGCATTACGTTTACGTAACTACTACACCATAAACAAAATCTTACCAGACAGAGAATCTCATGTGTTGTACTCACGTTACTTTCTCTACTCATGTATAAACTATGTTTACCAAATCTTATCATCCTACCTAGTACATTTTGGTCGAGAAGAACGTTTACATAATTCATCTTATTGCCAATGCTACTGTAGGTGCAAGCGAATGTGATTCTTTGAAAGGGAAATAACCAAGGTGGTCAAATGTCGTAGAGTTAGATCTTGTAAGGGAATATCAAGCCTGATAAAGAGATCGCGTGCAAAATTACGTAGTTTTTCACGGCCAGTGTGCAATGTACCACTGAGAACCACATAAGTTAAAAAAGCCCCATAAAAAGCACAATATTAATTCTCTCAATTAATGCTAACACACGTATAAATATAATTACGGATATAGGAAAATTTTCCTTTATATATAACTGTGAAACACACAAACTGTATAGGTAACACGCCGGCTAGTACTTTCCCGAGACTGAGGGTTTCAAACTGCTTGAAGACGATTTTTATGTCAAAATCTTTAGCATGGTTTCCATAGAATGGGAGATATATCAGTGGTAAAATGTCGCTTATTTAGGGCTCGTAAAATAAGCTCAAGCTTGAGAACGCTTTTGATCAAAATTAAGAAGTCTTCCACGCCCAATATAAAATGGGCTGCTGATAATTACTTGAATTATAGTGAACCCATAAATAAAAGCTCAATATTAATTTCAACAAGGAATGCTCATAAACTTGTATAGTTATAATTCCGTATACAGCTGAGCACTTTTATGTATGGCTGTTCCACAGAGCAAGGTGCATTGTATAAGATGAGAGAAGGCTATTTTATATGCATCTCTTTTAACATTTCTCTCTCTCTCTCTCTCTCTCTCTCTCTCTCTCTCTCTCTCTCTCTCTCTCTCTCTCTCTCTCTCTCTCTCTCTCTCTCTCTCTCTCTCTCTCTCTCTCTCTCTCTCTCTCTCTCTGTGTCTGTCTCTCTTTGTGTGCGCCTCTCTGTCTGTCTCAGCCTCTGAATGGAGCAGCAGTTTCACTGATATAGCATAAATAACTCGAAAGTGAGTACAAGCCCTCGTGGCCTAATGGATAAGGCGTCGGACTCCTAATCCGAAGATTGCGGGTTCGAATCCCGCCGGGGGTTACCTTTTGGCTTCATTTTGATAATCTCGGAACCGCACTTTATGAATAATTGATATTAATATACTTTTATAAAGATAACTCCGTATTAAGGTTTTTTTTATATAAAATTATGAGACACACAAACTGTATAAGTAAGACTCCAGCTCTGGTTCCCGCTGTCACTGGTTCAAACCTGTCGCAGTATATAACATTTTTTTACCGCTAAAAATTATAGCATGGGGCTGTTAAATATGAAATATACCAAGTGGTCAGGTGTGGTAGATATAAGATTATAGCACATAAAGTTTGTCGTATGGGCTTCTCGTCAACATTAAGTTAAGATAACACACGCATAATATGCAACGGGCTGCTGAGAACTACAGAAATTAAGTGTCTCCATAAATAAAAACTCATTATTAATTTCAAAAAGCAATACCAACACGATTTTATAAATATAAATTCCTATGTACCGACTACTTTAATTTATAACTGTTCCTTCCAGCAAACGAACTATGAGACAAGAAAAAACACGGCTAAGTTATTTTATGTCCTATCTCTCTCAACCTGTCCCTCTACCTGTGTGCGGCAATTGTTCTACTGATGTAATGTAACACGACAGTGTATAGTAGCACTTACGACCTAATGAATAAGGCTTCGGACTCATAATATGCTGCTTGTGGTTTCGAGTCCTGCCGGCTTTTACTTTCTAACTTCTTTTTGGTAATCTCGAAACCGCTTACTCTAAACATGTAATACTCCTACATCGATAATTACGGATATAAGTGAGTTTTACATAGTTAACTGCCAAACTCAGCTTCTACATGGTTGGTATGTATAAAGAACTATTTGAATCTTATGCTATTCCTAACGGAGTGTTTGTCTATCGTCTATTTGCGTATATCTGATCTGGTGTGTAAGTAACAGGCTGGCATCTGGTTCCTAAAGTCACGATTTCAAATCCGGCGGATGACCATGGGTTTTATTGGGAGTAAATATCTTGAATACAGTTTGAATCATATGAGATGGCAGACCGATACTCCTTGAAGGAGTGGAGAGTAGCATGATAAGGGGAAGATGTTATCTCTCTGATCTCACTGCATACTGAAATCTGCTTGTACACTTACATTGAGGCTGCTTAAATGTTTTACGTGCTATTGCAGTCTACGATATATTTCAGGCATGTTAAACGGCCGCTTCATCTCTTATTGGTTTCTGTGTTTCAAACTGGGCTTCATCCTCCCCACTTGAAGAATCTGTTGCATCAACGCCGCCCTCTCCCAGGTAAACTACTAAGTGAACTAACGCTTTCTCTCCTAACAACGGAAGACGGAGTCGTCCAATGTTGTACGCATATTTCGAGGTCTCCCACCTCAACTGAAGCAAGTTGTACAGTTGGTAACCTTTTGATGGCTTTGAAATTTCGTTCTCCTTATATGGCTAAGAAACGATGATTATGATATTGATGATTATAATACTAACAATGCATTCCTATTTCAGGAAAGTATACGTGTTTGGAAACTCAAATCATTAGGAAGAGAAAATCTCTGAAATTGGTTGGTTCGCACACTCACACTCACACCCATTATTTGACGGAAATGTATATCTGAACGAAATCTACATTTTTAGTGTAATAATATTTTGTGTATCTCATATTTCAAAACAGTCAGAATAATGACTTTGTGTATGGTACAGTTCCAATGTATATAGAATTTAAATAAAAAGGCGTGGAATGCACATGACACATAAAACTTTACTGGAATTATTCATGTCCTCTAAATTGTACAGATGAGGGTCTACCATATTCTTGCTTAACTAATTTTTAGACAAACTTATATCGGAATTACTAAAACAAATATATTACATCAAAATAAAGCAATATTGCCGATAGCGTGTGTGAACACATAACCACCAACTACCGGAGCCAAGTTTGTCTATCTCGAATGGTAGTGTCAGGTCCGTGTTATAGAAATCTAGAAGATCCCGTAACAACACATCCTAGCCTATGTGACAAAACAGATATATGTGACCAATTACGAACATCTGGCACAATCGGATGATAACCGAAATTGCTGGTTTAAGGTCCAGCATCTTGCAAGGATATGACAAGTTTCTCCTAACCCAAGCTACCTTCCACAGGGAAATATTTCCTGCACTTATGTAAATTAATTATTAACACCAAACATGCACCAACTGAACCGTGTGTGTAAATGTGTTAAGATTATTCAACCAGTTAAGTAAAAAATCTGTAAGCCAAAACGCTATTTTAATATCGCTTGTTGTTTTTCAATATGACAACTGGGAATTATCTTTCCGTTATGGAGTATATTTGCGTGTTATATGTATATATATATATATGGTAGAGGAATTAATGTACTGCACCCATAAATCTTTTTAACATAAATTTATTTAATGTCGCCTAACAACTATCGTCTTTTAGCGACAACTATAAGATGGCATAACAAATTTTGTATATAGTTGGTCAGTAGAATTAACATTTTAGACACTATTAGGTTACGGTACATAATTGTGACTTTGTGGGTTCGTGAAATTAAAAGTCCAATTACACAAACTCAGAATGTTCTTTATTTCCACCGAATTACAGTTGTAACACTTGCCGATTACACAGAATTACGTAGCGCACACAATTACCATTCACCAGTTCGTCTGTCACAGGTCCACCCTACACTCACAATTACTTACAACCTCTCTGATACAGGTACCCAGTCTTCCAGTCCGTTCACTAGCACGACGCGCTTCACAGCTGCCTGCCAAGAACTGAACTGACTCGCCCACTACACGTCTTATATAGGAAGATCGCTGTTTCTGGAAATCTCGCCGTTTAGTGAATCATCGCGACTGTTCCAGACGTCAGGGGGAGGGGAAAGAGATGGCTAGTGATGTTTTACCAACCATCCCCTTGTTAGCGCTACAAGATAAATGGGTAGGCGTGGTCTGAATGCTTCCCGTCTGGTACCCGCCAGGCTGGTTCTCTCGGGAATTCTGATGTTCGGGTGATAAAATAAACACATAAGTGCACACAGACTATTCATTCAACTGAAGAATCGATATTTACAGAACTATGTTCACGCTTTTTATGTATTACTTATTAATTATAGTCATTCTCGCTTCACAGTATACACTGAAACCAGGTAAAGCTGAATAGATTTTCATATTGAAGTAGTTAATTTACAGTCTTTTGGAAATAGATACGGTGATTGTTCATTTAGTAAGGAATGAAGATCTGTAGGAATTGTATTAAGAGTCCTATAGGTTGAGTAGTGAGGATATTCATTTATAATATGATTTACTGATAATTGTTGGTTACATGTTTCACAGTGTGGAGCCTCTCTCTGGAAAATAGGTAATCATGTGTAAGCTTTGTATGTCCAATTCTAAGTCTAGAGAGTACTATTTACTGTTTTCGACTTGTATGTTTATAAAGACACTCAGTAGGAGATGTGTTTAGTTTCACTTTCGCAGTTTACTATGTACATTGGTTTCTAGAAAATGATGTTTCCATTCCTGAATTATGTCGTTTTTGGAATGGCTTATAACATCTTGAGGTTGAATAGGTATTGGGGGTATACTGGCGGTTGTTTTGCTGCTTGTTTAGCAGCTTCATCAGCATTTTCATTTCTGGCTATTCCTTGGTGGGATGATATCCACGTCAACAGTATTTTTTTGTCTTCTAGAATAAGTTTATTGTATAAATTTTGGATATCCTTGATTATCAATTTGGTGGACAACAAATTTTGGAGGGACAATAAAGCACTCATTGAATCTGAGTAAATCACATATTTTGCGTGCATTGCAGATTGTATCACTTCTAGGGACCTTTTAATTGCATATAATTCACTAATGAATATTGTGTAGAATTCTGGTAGATTATATAGCATTGTGACTTCTTGGGATAGAACAGCACAGCCATTTCCGAACTCAGAACCAAACTTGAAACGATACGACTTCTCTTCGGGCTTTCGAGGAGACAACATTGTGACTTCTCCGAGTGCTTCCAGAGCTTCGAGAGAGCTTCAGAGCAAGCAAATTGCCATCATCGGGAGCGAGCTTAGCGCAGCTCCCGGCAATTTTCGCTTTCTGCGGCAACAGCAACAGCAGCACAGCCTGAAAGAAAACAGAAACAACAACCTCATTGAAAACACATCAGCATCAGCGCAGACAGGGAAACACAAGGCCACAGAAAACGCCGAAAGGCTAAGGTCTAAGGAGCCTGTGTTCATTTGAACTTCAATTGTTCTGCTTTCCGGTATGACCTAATGTTGGAGGTTTTCTCTTATCCAAAAAGATTTTTATCGGATAAGTCGAAGCTCTAAGGAGTCTGGACTCATATGATTTCAATTGTATTGCTATCCCTTGTGACTTAATTTTGGAGGTTTTCACTGATGCAAAAATATATTATTCAGGTACGTGTAAGTTCTAAGGAGCCTGTATTAATTTGAATTTCAATTGCTTTTCTATCCGGTATGACTTAACGTTGGAGGTTTTCTCTTATCTCGGTTAAGTCTAAGCTCTAAGGAGTCTGCATTCATTTGAAATTCAATTGTTTTGCCATCCGGTATGCCATATTGTTGGAGGTTTTCATTGATGCAAAAATATTTTTATCACATAATTCTCAGCTCTAATTGTTTCATCCTCGCAAATAAATTATTCATGGGGTTTTCTGTTATCCAAAAATATTTCTATCTGTTAGGTGTAAGCTCTATGGAGCCGGTACTAGTTTAAACATCATTTGTTTCAACCTCCGAAATATCTTAATGTTGGAGGTTTTCTCTGACACAAAATAATTGTCATTTGTTAACTCTATGCTCTTTAGAGCCTGTATTCACTTCATTTATTTCACTATGCGATATGCCGTAAAGCTAGATGATTCATTTTATCCAAAAGCATTGTTGTCAGATAACTCTAAGCTCTAAGGTGCCTGTATTGATTTTTACTTCAATTGTTTTGCTATCTGATATGACCCAATGCTGGAGGTCTTTTCATCCAAAAAGATACTATCAGATAAGTCTAAGCTCTAAGTTGCCTGTATTGATTTTCACTTCAATTGTTTTGATATCTGATATGACCCAATTCTGGAGGTTTTTTATCCAAAAAGATATTTTCAGATGAGTCTAAGCTCTAAGGTGCCTGTATTGACTTTTACTTCAATTGTTTTGCTGTCTGATATGACCCAATGCTGGAGGTCTTTTTATCCAAAAAGATATTGTCAGATAAGTCTAAGCTCTAAGGCGCATGTATTCATTTGAACTTCAATTGTTTTGATATACTTTATGACTTAATGGTGGAGGTGTCCTCTTATCGAAAAAGATTTTTATCGCATAAGTCTAAGCTCTAAGTAGCCTGGATTCATTTGAACTTCAATTGTTTTGCTATCCGGTATGACCTAATGTTGGAGTTTTTCTCTTATCCAAAAATCTTTTTATCAGAAAAGTCTAAGATCAAAGGAAACTGCATAAATTTGAACTTCTATTGTTCCACACTCGCAAATGACTAAATGATGTAGTTTTTCTGCAATACAAAAATTTTTTATCTGTTAGCTGTAACCTCTATGGAGCCAATACACATTTAAACATCATTTGTTTCAACCTCCTAACTATATTAATGTTGGAGGTTTCCTCTTATACAAAATGATTGTCATTTGTTGACACAAAGCTCTTTAGAGTCATTATTCACTTGAAATGCATTTGTTTCACTGTTCGTTACGCCGTAAAGTTAGAGATTTTTTTATCCAAAAGAATTGTTGTCAGATAACTCTATACCCTAAGGGGCCTGTATTCATTTGAACTTGAATTATTTTGCAATCCGGTATGAGTTAATTTTGGAGGTTTTCTCTGATCCAAAAAAATTATATGATTTAAGTCTTAGCACTAAGGTGCCTTTATTCGTTTGAACTTCGAATGTTTTGCTACCCGGTATCACTTAATATTGGAAGTTACCTCTTAACAAAAAATATATTTACCAGGTAGGTCTAAGCTCTAAGGAGCCTGCATTCACTTGAAAATCAATTGTTTCAACTTCCAAAATAACTTAATATTGTAGGCTTTGTCAGATACAGAATCATGTCATTTGTTTACTCTAAGCATTTAAGACAATGTATTCATTTGAACCCTAGTTGTTTCCCTATCCGATATGTCTTAGTGTTTGAGGTTTTCACTGATGCAAAAGTATCTTTATGAGATAAGTCTAACCCCTAAGGTGGGTGTATTCATTTGAACTTCAATTGTTTTGCTATTCGGAATGGCTGAAATTTGCAGGTTTTCTCTTATTCAAAAATATATTTATCAGCTAAGCATAAGCCCTAAGGAGCCTGTGTTCATTTCAAATTCAATTGTTTTGCTAACCGGTATGACTTAATTTTTGAGGTTTCTTCTTATCCACAAAGATTTTTATCAGATAAGTCTAAGCTCTAAGGAGCCTGTATTCATTTGAACTTAAATTGTGCTGCAATCCGGTATGACTTCATGTTGGAGGTTTTCTCAGATCCAAAATTATTTTTATCAAATAATTCTCAGCTCCAAGGAGCCTGTATGCATTTGCACTTCAGTTGTCTCATCCTCGCAAATGAAGAATGATGGAGTTTTTCTGTTACACAAAAAGATTTTTACCTGTTAGGTGTAAGCTCTATGGAGCCGGTACTCATTTATACATCATTTGTTTCAACCTCCGAAATTTCTTAATGTTGGAGGTTCTCTCTGATACAAAATGATTGTCATTTGTTAAACCTAAGCTCTTTAGAGCCTGTATTAATTTGAAATTCATTTGTTTCACTATGCGATATGCCGTAAAGTTAGAAGCTTCCTTTTATCCGAAAGCATTGTTGACAGATAACTCTAAGCTCTAAGGTGCCTGTATTCATTTGAACCTCAATTGTTTTTCTATCCTACATGGCCTAATGCTAGAGGTTTTCTTATCCAAAAAGATTTTTATCAGATAAGTCTAAGGTCTAAGAAAACTGTATTCATTTGAACTTCATTTGTTTCAAACTCCGAAGTAACCAAATATTGTGGGTTTGCTCTGAAACATAATGGTTGTCATTTGTTTACTCTAAGCTCTTTAGAGCCTGTATTCATTTGAACTTTATTGATCTCACTATCATGTATGCCTTAATATTAGTGGCTTTTCTTATCCAATTATATTGTTGTCAGATAACTCTAAGTTCTAAGTTACCTCTATTCATTTCTACTTTATTTAAGCCTCGCAAATGGCCTTGAGGCGAAGGTTTTCCTTTATCCAAAAAAATGTTGTCCATTAAATTTAAGTCTATTTTGTAAGTTTAAATCCTATACAAAATGATTATCATTTGTTAGCACTAATCTCTGTATAGCCTGTACGAAAAATGTCACCCAATTTTCGGAAAGCACGACCAACGACAGCTGAGTAAGGGACAAGAGGCATCCGGCCAACACCCACCCATTTATGTCAGTCGTTAACTAAAGGGATCACTAGGGAAGTGTCACTTGTTGCTGCACGCCTCATCCCCCTTCCCCTGCCGTCTGGAACCTTCGCGGTGATTCACTGAAACGAGAGACTTCGAGAAAACAGCGATATTCCTATAAAAAGGGCTACAGTGAGTGAGTTGAGTCAGTGCTTGGTGAGCATTCGTAGGAGCGCCGTGCTAGTGAACGCACGAGAGGACTGTGTACGTGCATCGGAAGAGTGTACGTAACTGTGAGCGTGCAGTGGAACTGTAACGTACGAACTGGCGAATCGTAATTGCGTACATTACGTAATTCTGTGTAATTGGCAAGTGTTTAACTGTAAGTCGATGGAAATAAAGCACATTTTGAGTTTGTGCAAATGGACTTTCAATTTCCCGAACCCACAATGTCACACTGGTGTCAGGAGTGGGATGACAACGTCACAAAACATTACAGCCATGGACGCGGTATTGGAAAAGATTTTGGGGAAAATGATTAAAGTGAAGGCGGAACTGACAGAAATAAAGACCGCGAATGAAAACCTCAATGCAAAAACAGAAGCGGCAAATAACAGCCTGGCTGCGAAGCTAGAGACTACAAATAACTACCTGGCCACGGGACTAAAACAAATGAAGACGGCCAACGACAACATCACCGAGAAGATGGAAGAAATGAAGGCCGAACTAACAGCGAAGATGGAAACGGCAAACAACAACTTGGCCACGACAATGACCGCAAAGAGGACCGAACTGACCACGGAAATGAAGGTGGCGAACGAGGCTCTCGCTGCCAAATTTGAAGAACAGTTGGCCGGCGTGAGGGATGACGTGACGGAGCTAAACAAGCAGATGGGCCAAGTGGACGAGCGCGTCGAGGACCTGGCGAGCCGCGTTAACGACCTGGAAGGGAAGACCGACAGCAGCGTATGGTCCCTGAACGCCATGCTGCAGGGCTTCGTCTGCAGGAGGTTGAAGGATTTGATGGCCGACGCACCGGGATGCGACACAACATCGGCGTGAGTCAAACCCCCGAAATATGATGGCGCGTCAACATTTGAGGTCTTCCGCCGTCAGCTCCACACAGTGGTCAAGCACAACAGCTGGTCACCGGAGGAGGAGGCCACAAAGTTAATAGCCAGCCTCCAGGTATGGGCCGTTGAAGTCCTGAACACGGTACAGACAAAGGTGGCGCCCAAGGACATCTGGGAGGCCCTGGAGAATCGTTTTGGAGACCACCGCTTAGCCGCAGCCTACCGCAGCCAGCTGAAGGCAAGTTCACAGCAGCCAGGGGAGACGCTGCAGGAGTTCGCCCTGGCAGTTGAACAACTCGCTAGCAAGGCCCTAGTCGACCTCCCACCAGAGTTCGTATCCCGGGAAACTGCCTACACATTCGTGGACGGGGTACGGGACACGGAGATTCGTCAGCGCCTAATACTCGGCGATTATAAAACAATCCACGAGGCGCTGACGGCAGCATTAAGGATGGAGGCGGACAAGGTAACAGCTATCCCGACGTTGAGAACGAGGAGAGTCCGCTACACCGGAGACAGAAGACCAGCCGAGGGAGGCCGGTGAACACCTCGTGGCCTGTGTTGGGGATGTGGACAACCGGGACACCTAGAGAGAGTTTGGCGACACCAGGACCGGCAGCCGGAAGAACGAGTAAGGCCCGGCGTGGCTAGGAGCACGTCGGCGCCGTCCACATCATCTCCTCGAGTGACACTGCGCGCCGTCAGCCGGCGGATGGATGACAGCCTCATCGCAGACGTCTGGGTGAGAGGAAAGCCATGGCGTGTGCTGTTGGACACCGCGGCGGCCATGACTATCATCAGACCTGACGTGGCGAAGGGTTTGCCGACAAGGAAGCTGAGCCGACCATACCAGCTCCAGTGAACCATTACTCCTTAAAAAACCTAATTTGCTCAAACATCAAAGATGCCATTTCATCTAATAAAAAATCTGCTATATATCAAATTGAATGCTGTGACTGTAGTCAAATTTATATTGGAAAAACCAAAAGAAATTTAGAAACAAGAGCAAAGGAACACTTTAGGAACAGAAAATACAAACAATTAGAAAAGTCAGCAGTTGCCACACATTTTTCGAAAAAAAAAACCACAACATAAATCCAAAACCAATATTACTAAAACATACAACAGGAAAACAAGAACTGTCCACATGGGAAAAAATCTTTATTTCAAAAAATAGGAACAAAGTGTTCAATTTCGACATCCTCCAGAAAGATTTGTTCAGCAAGCTCCTCGAACCACCACCAGAGTGGACCGATGACAAAATATTGCCAGCTACACCAATGAGAACCAGTCGATGTCCTGCTGAAGATAGAGGGAAGGCCTCTGAAACTAGTTCTGGGAAAATTTAAAAGTAAGTATTGTTTAATGTCATAATCGACTGCCAATTAATTTAATTTATACAACAAGACTGTTGTCAACACTTCCATGAAAGGATTTAAGTAATTGGAAGTTTGCTATATCTAAGTTGTAAAACAAGTTCTGATTTGACATATACAGTGGGTTATGAAAGTCGATACATGGAAAATCCACAAGAAGATAATGTTAAGTACATATGCAGTTAGTTATGAATGTCGATACATGGAAAATCCACAAGAAGATGATGTTAAGTTAAGTTTGACAGGAAGAAGGCACATTAAGGTGAAATTCCATTATTTGAGTGAGAAATTCAAGAATGGAGAATTTGAAATAAGATATTGTCCCTCAGTCACCTGGCTAGTATGTACTATTATGCGTTTAAAATGGGAACGGTTCTCACCTATGGCCAATCAGATTATTTAGAGCCTTCGCCATTGCCATCTTGTTATCCACCCTCTTTTTATATATCCCTCTCTCTCGCACCCTTGCGAGTGTTCATGCCGCTAGAAGTAAGGGAACGCAAGCTGTATTTTCCAAAGTTTATAATAATGCAGTTGTAATGACAATAGCAACATGAATATTCTTATATTACCCAAATGTTTTGAATATTTAATTATAATTTTAGGAATAACTTATTTTTCTAATCCAATCAAAATACCAGTGGTGCATCTGTAGGGCTGTGAATGTTATGCTAAGGGACAATTTGGCTTTATCATTGTCTTCAAAGTCTGAGTACTGCAAATTTATGAACATAGGTTCCAAACTCTCATTGCGTGCTAATCCTTTCCAAAAGTCATCTTCTTGTAGTTTATCTTATGTCTCAAGCTGGTTTCAAAGTCTTGTTGTGTTCCTTGTCAATTTCTTTGTGAATAAGTCATTCAACGTCAGTTTAAAAATATTATACCTGTCTGCAACATAATTTGAGCCCTCATTAACCCTATTGGATTGTTCTAGCAGTAGTAAGGGGGAGGTGGATCGCGTCTCATTGATCTAGCTAATACACTTTTTCATGGAAGAGTAAATGAATAATGATGCTTTGAACTCTGGAGTAAATAGAGATTACTAATCATTCATAAACAAAGATATAATGTGACCAGACACATTCTGCCATACTAGTAAAAAGTGTATCGTTTCCTCTCATGGAATTTAACAAACACCTTGGCTTATTCAAAGTACATATTTCTTTTACCACATCATGTCAAATGTTTAGGTTTCAGTTCTGAGTAATTTCAAATATACGTTCACGCATACGTGCCAACCAATAATGCTACTCATTACAGTGCTTACGTTGCAATGTATTTGTATAATATAGTGGCATGTACTTTATTTATTTGTATTAAGAAAGCTATTTGACTTAAAAGTAATGGATTGTTACGGTTAGGTTAAATATATTACTCTCTCATACCTCATGGAGCAGTGTTTGCAAAATCTGAATTTCTGTATTAGTGTCAATAGTATTTATTAGAGCTTGATTAGTTTGCAGCTCGGTACATGCCTCTTAGGGTGAATGCAATATTAACAACACTGCAGGACTCCGATTAGCTTCTCACCTTGTAGCGCTCAAGGACAAACACCTTCCCATGAAGCACATAATACACCACTGTTACGCTTATACTACAACAAATTTAAATATATGTTAATGATATGAGACTACTCTAAGAATTTTTCTTTCATTTTAAGAAATCTGTGAAATGTATTATGCTGAATATTTAAGTGTTACACATTCATATTAAAATAACATTTTACTATTAAGGGAGTGTGTTGAATATTGTAATGTAGCTAACAATAAAATGTTTTAGTTGTTTGTTATTCTGTGGCAATAAGCTAAGCCAATGTCAGTATAAGGTTAGAGTTATCCATGATGGCAATAAAATGTGTGTTATACAGTATAAAAAGTTTTTGCAACATTTTCTCTTTTAGAATTAAGAAACAACAACATGTAACATGTCCAATATAAAAAATTCTACACTTAACTTTTTTGATCAATTTAAAAGTTACCGTAGAAATTCCACGTGCTTTCTTCTTTCTGAATAATAATGATAATTACAATAAGAATATTGGAATAAGAATAAGAATGTGTTGGCAACATATAGCCTTCTTAGCATATTTCAGCATTTTGTAGTTGGCCACAGCTTGCTACAGTTATGTCATTGCCTACTGTATCAAACCAGTGTGCAGGATAACAGTAAAAGTTTTTTGTATGCATATTTATTGTAATCAAACACTTTAATAAGTTTTAGCTGAAAAAAATATTATTTAATTTCATTTTATTTCATTTTATTTCATCCTTATGCTCAGTTTACATAGGTTATGTCAGAATACATTATATACATACATTATATACAATATATTTTGCAATACCATAACTATGATTTTGCAGTTTTAATGACACACACACACACACACACACACACACACACACACACACACACACACACACACACACACACATAATATGTTTACGCACTATGATAAGTACTGTGCTTGAATTCTTCAATGTGGTAGAATGCAACTTCTATTACAATGATTTTTAAAGCTTTTAGGCACATCTTTCTTTGTTCTATATCTTTTATTTCTTTTGCTAGTGTGTTATAAATTTCTATTCCTGTACTTTCAATTCTACAACTATTTAGTGTTCCCCTTAGTGCAGTTCTATAATAATAATGCTTATTTCTTACATTATAGGTATGTATAAGGGCTGTTCAATAAAGAATGATCATAATTTTTGCGGTCATAGTTTTTCACACTACCATTCAATCTAATTATGGTGTGTTAGCTTAATGTGAAATAAAACACAGCACAGTAGTTTCGTTGTTGGTATACGGGTTCCTGCCTGTGATAACCAGGCAACTTCAGGCACATTCAGTATTCCCTACCGCTGTAATGGAGGAAACATGCAGTTAAAGTTGATGTTAGAGGAAGATTCGTGCTTCTTTCAAACATAATCACTGTGTATGAAACTTGGCTACATCATTTTGATCCTGAGAGCAAACAGTAAATCTTCTTCATCACCAACCCCCTAAAAAGCAAAACTGTTTGCTTCTGTTAGAAAAGTTATGTTCATTGCACTCTTTTTTATTCATGGAATGGTTCAACAGCATGTTGTAACTGCACATACCTCAGTAACTGGAAAATACTGCAGGGATGTCCTGAAAATATTGTAAGTCCATATCAGGCACAAAAGACTACATTTCCATGAAGTAGGCTGAATGCTACACCATGATAATGCATGGCTGCATATCGCCAATGTTGCTGCTGAACATCTTGCAAAAGTCCATGTGAAGTGCATCCCTCAACCCTCCCTATAGTCCGGATTTAGCCCCATGTGACCTTTTTCTATTCCTTAACTTGAAGAAGCGCCTTCGTGGGAGGCATTATCCATCATCAGAAGCAGTGGTGAAGGCTGTGGAGGCGATTTTGAAGGATCTCTCAAAAAATAGTTTCCAGCATGTCTATGATGACTGGCACAAATGCTGGGAAAGGTGCATCGCATTCAAGGGAGACTATTTTGAGAAGGACCGTAAAAATTATGAGGATGTGTAAACGTACGTTGTCAAAAAAATTGTAATCATTCTTTATTGAACAGGCCTTGTATATTACTATTTTTTGCTATTTGTTAATTCGGCAGCACATGCTCTATACATGCTGTATACTTCTCTGCATGTGTGTTTTCTATCTAATTTCCCAATTAGTCTCATTTCCTTCTCGTGTAATTTAAATATTTTTAATATCTCCATATTTTATATGTGAGTATATGAAAGCATAATACACCTGCTTCAGTGTATTATTATTAACAATAATTCTGACCTATCTTAGTATATACAAAACTTTATTTATCTTTTTCATTATGTGGATTGTATGTGGCTGCCATTTTAGATATTTAGCTATAATCATCCCTAAAAAATTTGTTACTAATGCATCAGGAATAGTTTCCCCATCTATTTTAAGTTTTATAAAATCTCTGTGTTGTTTTTTCAGTTTGAAGTTAATCCAGGTAGTCTTCTTATGTTTAATACTAAATCTAGATTAAACAAGTATTCCTTTAGTACTTTTAGAATGTGGTTTACCTTACTTTCTGCACCTTTGATAGTGTGAGCCCTAATTATTATTGTTGTATTAAGGCTGTTAATAACATTCACTGAGGGTAGGCACGCATGCTGTACCATAGAAAACAAATACAGTATGCTTTGTAACACAGTTCAGACACTTCAAGAGTGACATATTTATTGCTTTTAAAATTCATGTCCGAATTAACCACATTGAAATCAGAAAAGACTGAAACGAAAATTATTTTCGCTTCAGGTATTATTTTAGGCATAAGAGAGGCTTTCAAATTTCTTTAAATTAATTATTGGTGAAAATAAATTCAGTTTCTCAGGGTTAAGAACATTAATATTTCCTTCTTATCAATTAAAGAAATATAATCACTTACTGGCAGTGAAAATTTATTAGTGGAGTTATGAGATAGTCTCATACATTTCAGAAAATATGCTGACTGTTCCTAAGGAAAATTGCATATTCTTATGTACATCAGTTTCACTGAAACGTAATCATTAACTGCAGGAGAAACGAGAACATCTATTTCAATGTCAGCAACATGTTGACCATTGTCAGAATAGACACTTTGAAGAATTCTACTTTTTATTTATTACTGCAAGTGATAGTTACAAAAATAGTTTGAAATATATGCTGTGCATTAAATAAATAATAAATAATGGTTGGTTACCAGCACTCCCCACATGGCAGCCTTGGCCTTCGGTGTAACATCACCCTACCACGTGATGACCGGACCCATGTCTCAGTTGGAGACACATAAAAGTCGGTGTCCAGTTCCTCCAAACATAGGGTGAAAGATTAGATGGTGGTGAGATGAGAGCTTATACCGTGCATTCCGAACCATGTTGGGCATAGGGGACACTTCACATACGCTAGACAGACATGAAGGCGTAGATAGGTCTGACAAAATTGCCAACTCTAAAGCTGGAATTCGAACTCGGAACCCTTTGTGGGAGAGCTGCTAACGAAATGAATGTGCTACACTTCCCTTTATTGAATAAAAATAAGTGCTACCAAAAAGAAGCATACTTAAGCAGAGTGTAATAGATTTATGTTTGACTCTGTGGTGTGAGGGTAACATGTCTCACTCATATAAAAGAGGTCTTTAGTTTGAATCTCGGTCACGGTAATTTATCTGGATTAGATTTTTAGAAGGATTTTTAAGCTTTTTTGATTTCGGATTTTGGTAATAACTGGCAAAATCATGGTAAACTCTGGTGATATTAGCACTGACGATGCAGTTGTTTGGGACTGGAGATATAAGCAAGAGTTTACAAGATCAATCTCAGCAATTAATAAGAAAAATTAGCATAATTCTATTGTACGATAAATGAAGTTATTGTTACAAATATTTATATATGTTTAGTATTTGTTGCTTCATTGTAGCTAGCTTTAATTATAAGTAAAGAATGATTTGTTTTAAATAATGTCCAAAGTAAAGTCATATCAGATGAAGAATGATGTAATCATACAGAAATAAGCCCGGATTCCATTGAGTTAGATTAGACATTCATTTCCTTTTGTAGAATAAAGGAAAACCTCCAAAGTTAAGTCATATCAAATGATGAATGAAATGATGTTCAAATGAGTACAGGGTACATAAAGCTTGTAGTTACCTGACATTCAGCTTTTAGGATAAAAAGAACCTCCAACATTAGGTCATATTAGACGAATGAAATGATGTTCAAATGAGTACACAGTACACACAGCTTAGTGTTAACAGACATTCATCTTTCAGGTAAAGGGTAAACCTCCAATGTTAAGTCATATCCGACGATGAATGAAATGATTTTAAAATGAGGGCAGGGTACATAGAGCTTGGAGTTACTAGACATTCATCTTTCAGGTTGAGAGAAAGCCTCTAAAGTTAGGTCATATCGAACAATGAATGCAATAATGTTCAAATGAGTAAAGGGCACATAGAGCTTAGAGTTAACAGATATGCATGTTTCAGGATAAGGGAATAGCTTTGGAAAAAAGATCTCATCCAGATAACTTACCCTACTGAAATTCAAACTCTGAACTCTTGGACATAGGGCAGAAATGCCCAAGCTACAGAGGCAGACAACAATATAATCGAAAAATACATTATACTTTAGGTTGTTTAACTTAACGAAGTCTTCATTTTCAGAGCCAACCATCCATGAAATTTGAATTGTAAGGTTTCACCTCCATTTTGCTACATTATTTCATGTGTACCTTTGAATGTTCTCAGACCACCAGACACAACCTTGTCACTTGTATTTATTTGTACTTTATTAATAGTGAAAATGTTGACAGCAGGACACACATCTTCTGTGTTCTATTAAAAGTATGTAAATCTTTGTTCTTTTCCAGGAACAACAGAAAGTCAGCTCTACTTTTTATATAATCTAGAATGCCATCTTGGGCAGCTTTCCTATGATCTTTCTCAATTTAATGCTAGCAAAGTAGCTCGAAAAATTTTCTTGAAAGCTTCTGCATGCATTAGATGAACTTTCTTTAATAATATTGAGTAAGGGTCCATCACTTACACTTGTCCTTTCTTCTATAACGCGATCCAAACCAGCAGGTACGTAAGTTAGATGGATTACGGTGTAAACTAGATAAAAGAGTACAAAATGATTAAGCTTTTGATTCATCCTTGCTTTTATTATTAACATTTGCAGTTTGAAGCAATATCTGAACCATGTGTGATGGCTCAGGTAGTTTTGTCGGTGGCCTGTATTGGGAGATCTGGGTTCAAATTCCATAGCTTTTCGTGGACATTTCCCTGGGTCGCCAGGCAAATATGTTAGCTATATCCTCATAATTTTCTGTCAGTCCATTTTATCTCAATTATCACTTCACATCATTCCTTATCTGGTGGTCTCTTTCAGGGTAGAAGTGTCTGTGAGTGTCTTGAGTTGCATGGCAGAGTGCTATGCTCCTGATAGTAGGACGGTAGGACGGTAGGACGGTCTCCGACACTGGTCTGCTAAGGCTTTTCAGGAACATGGTGGGTGGGATGCTGGTTGTGCTGGCCTGCCTCGGAGTTTCTAACTGATCAGTAATATTGAGCCTGCCATATGCACTGTCATGATTTCTTGGGATGTGTACCCTATGTCTCATCTCGCCCTATCCTTCCTTGGGACATAGGTACAATAGACCAACTTAGGCTGCAGTGTGGAATCCCATCCATTGTACAATCCAATCCCAAGCTTACATGATGATTGGTAATTTTTTTAAAATGACCGAGCTATCAGTTTTTTCACAATCTTACCTGCACAAGGATTAAGATTACTATAGAGGACATTGCCACCGAAATGTGTGCTCTAACGGACCTAAGCCACAAGTGAGGCATCCCCAGGAGGAAGGATGAGGCAAGAGGAGACAGTGGGTGGCCGACCCAGGGAGTCACAGCACCATCAAGACACTGCCATACACTTCCAACCTGAAAGAGGCCACCAGATGAGAGATGATGTGAAATGATATTGGAGATAAAATGAAGGAATAGGAAATTCAAAGAATGTACTTAACTTAGACAGCATTTGCATGGCGATACAGGAAAACCCTTGCAAAAACCCATGGGTCAGGTAAGTTGGCCAGGGGAATCAAACCCAGGCCTCCCAAATGTGTCCTACAGAGAAAACCGCCTAACCCAACCTACTGTGTCTCCTGCATAAACGTCTTCCAAAATCTTCATTTTCGTGTGGAAAATCTTCTTTTAGTTGATTACTTATAATCTCACTAAATATCTTCTTGGAGATGCATTAATCAGAAATTGCTTCATATACATTTCCGATCATCTTTCTCTGTAAAAGTTAAATATTAGCAATAACTTGCTTATATGCCTACATCAATGTTTCCTTCTGCTAGCTACTTTCCCAGCTTTCTCTGTCAATCTGTACAGGTGATTGAGTATCTATTCCTCTAACTCTTTAGAACTCAAGTCCAGTCTCATGCAGTTTTACTTTATCATTCTCAGTAACTGAAGACTAACCTTTACTATAATTGAATAATATGAAAGTGAAATTCTGATGTGTGTATTGCTAACAGTTACCACGATGGACATGTCAGAACTTTTGCAGAGTGGGACCTGTGGAGCTAAAGTGAAGACTGAGCTGGTAACTGATGCAGTAGAGCCAACCAAAGAAGGTTTCACAGCGATAAAATTGGAGAATGAACTTGAAGAAGCTAAGGAGTACAGCATTAAACTAGAGGAGTGTGAACCAGGAAAAGAACAGACTTACACAGCAGACGAAGTGAAGGGAGAACCTGATGGCGAAGTTGCATGGGGTTTAGTTCTGCCCACCCTGCAGGGAGATTTGAGTGGAGCCCCTGAGAAAGAATTCAACTCTCTAAGTATTGCAGATGTTTTAAAAGTGGAGCATGCTCAAGAAGAATCTCCGGATGATGCTGCTGCCACCAATCAGCAAATGGAGACAACCATGGGGAAAATCAAAGTAGAGAATGAGGAGTTATCTCCACCTGAGGCCAAGAAACCCAAAAAAGAGAATGATGAGATGGAAGGTGATGGAGGCCCAGTGGCAAATCTTGCCTTGGCTCCCTTTGGATGTGATATGGCTCCAACGAGTGAAATGAAGAATGAAACACAGGTAACGTGATATTTCTTATCATTACTATTTTATGTGGCTCTAGAATGCCATTCTCCTAAACAATCATTGGTATGCAGTTGCCAAAATTAAATATTTTTAGCATAGGTATTTTTGTAAGACAGTCATGTTGTGACATTAGCTACTATCTGTTACTTGGATTGTGTGTGGTTGCAGTGGTTTTGCGAATATTTTACTGGTTTACTAATTACCAAGTAGTGTTAACCTTTTAAGACTTCCTAAATTCAAATAAAAGGTTTTGTTTGTGAGAAACAGATAGAGAGAACAGTTTAACTCAAAAACAAAGTCAGTTATATACCAATCTTGGTATAAGAGAGAGTGGAGGCTTTCATGGCCGCAGTCAGTATAACTGAAGTTATTTTGGGCTGTTGTGCTATGGTCTGCTGAAGTTTGAATTTCCAGAATTTTCGTCCACAACTGCACACATCTTCAGTGGTATGGTGTTAGTCTCCTCAGAGAGGCTCGCAGAGCATCTGAAGTGTTGACTGTCTGAGTTGCTCTGTTTAAACCCTAAATGGTTTCTGCTGGTTGGTCCAGATGGCAGATGGAAGAAGGGATGAGGCGAACTTCGTTCCAGATGTTGCTCCCATCAGATCTGTTTGCTTCGATTTCTACTGTTTTGTGCCGTTTCTTGAGTTCAGTGATAGGATGCCAGTTGCTGAGTATAAAGGTTTTTTCATTCTTATTGAAATATAGGGATGTTTATAAATTTGAATAACCTCACTTTATAGCCGGGCATGGTAGTGTGTCATGGATGACAAAATACTTGTGTCCTGGAACTTAATGATATGGTCGCCCTTAGCCTCAATAGTGTGTTGGGCAGCTCAGACTTCATCTTTTTGGCCTAAGTGTCAGCTTATTTTGTGCTCGGCTAGTCTGGTGTTGATACTGCAATGCATAGCTCCCATGTAAACAGAACAACAGGAGCAGGTAATATGGGATGCACCTGACGAAAGAGAATCCTGAGGACCTTTAAGTGAATTGTGTGGGACTGCTGTTGCTCTAATATGTGTTTTATATGGTCTGTGACATTTCTGAAGAATGGCTATACATTTCAAGAAGTTAAAAGTGCATGTCGTCTTCCCAAGCTTAAACCTGCCTCGCAAAAAGCAGATAAACCCAAATACAAAGGCACAGTTTTCCTACCAATTCTTAATACTTTGGAGGGGTTAAAAAGGCAGGAGCATTTTGTAAAGTGTATATCCCTAAAAGGGGACAATGTTAAGAAATAATGTGTTTGAAAAAACTGGCATCTTCATTCCTGAAATGGGTACATATTGAACTGACCTCATAGATATTATCTGTTTCGCAAACATTAAAAAGCTGGGTTTATCTAACAGGAAGGAATGTGCGAGCTTGATTCAGATTTTTTCTGCAACTTTTGTTTTCAAATGGAAGCCAGACTCAGCAACAGTAATAATTTGTTTTTTGAGGCTTCAGCAGCCTGATCTCGCTACACAGAAACAAGTGCAAAGTCGTGGGTTAGTATCCTTTTGTACATCAGCATGTTCAATAATGTGTAGCACATTCTGAAGTAATTCAGTAAACTAAGATCAGTGTTTGATTTGCTATTATTAGGGAGCATATGTTTGACTGATTGTATTTCTTATAGCAGGAAGTTATGACACCAGCAAATCAGGATGCCAAGAATGAGGAGACATCCACGTGGTATGATGTTGGTGTCTTCAAGGAGACATCTTGCACAGTGACCCATTTCTATAAGCCAAACCCTGCAGAAAACGGATCCCAGTCAAAGATGGATGACCCTGATAATCCTCCAGATTACAGCAAGATGTTGCCAGTCTCCCTGACACCTGGCACTAGATACAGATTCCGTGTGGCAGCCATCAACTCTTGTGGACAAGGACCTTGGAGTGATGTAAATATGGATCATCACTTTCATTTAAAACTTCTTTTGGATGAATTTTATAGAAATAGACTGACAATACTACTTTATTTATTCGCAATTTTGCATATGATGTAATCAAGCTACCAGAAAGCATAGGATGTATTCAGTAAGATAAATGCTCAAACAGGCTGTAGAAACATTTTAATGAAAGGGTATTATGATTCAATAGATGAATATCTATATTATAGTACCTATAGTAATATAAATTAATTGTATTAATTATTTGCTTGTAATCTAAGTACCTTACCTAGTCTTGCCATAAACACTTACAAATTTTTGACACATACCGTACATTCAGTTTGGCATGTAAACAACTGCAAGTTTGCACAATTTAACCTTGAACATTTGTTAGCTTGTCTTTGAAAGAGGATGTATTTAGCTCAAGGTTTCACCATGGGATGGGGTGATTATGAAAATCGTGTAGCTGTCATTGCATTTCACGAAATTGGAAAATCCGCCAGTGACATTTTCAGGATGATAAAAAAGTTGAAAATCAGTCTTATATTTATGTACTGCACCACTGAGCGATTCACTGAAACTCGGACTGTGAAGAATCAGCCAAGGGAAGGACAACCACACAGTGGCAGGACTCCATCAGCACAAAAAGCAGTGGCGCCTCGTGTGCAGATAAATCATGTGAGGAAGCACGATGTCTTATCCCGTGAAATGAACATTTACAAAAAAAATGTCCAGGCTTCTTTCAGAGGACTTGGACTAAGGGTTCATCACCGACATAAAGGACATTATCTTAAGAGATGCCTAAAGAAGCTGAGAGTGTTTAATGTTGAAGTCTCCTACAACATTATGCTCTACATGGTCACTGTATCATCCTTTACACTACTGAATAAATGTTCACAATTGAGGTGTCCTTCTATGTGCAAAACAACAGTATGAATGCATCATCTTGGGAAGCCAGTAATAAGGTCCCTTAATTTGAGAGGGCCTATCATCCTTCCTCAGTGTTGGTGTGGTAGGGGGTGAGTTGAAGCACCTAGCTACATTTTTGTGAAAAGGTTGTTAAAACTAGTGCCAGAGTGTATGAAAGCACTGTTTTGGAGCCCCTACTAACGTGAAGATCGCTAAGTCAGGTGAAGGAGCACATCTGTTTTGGCTGCCTCCTCCAAATACAACAGAAGAGATCATTGAGTATTCAACGTATCTTGCTGTGAAAAGTACAAACTCCCAAACACAGGTGCTCTAGTTAAATTAAGAAAAGCTGGCTAGTGTAATGTGAGCATTACTGACTAGGGTAAATTTAGTAATGCTAAGGAGCTATTCACACTAACAAGGGGGTATCACTATGTTCATACTTGTATGCACCTAAGAGTTCCATGAAATCATCTCTGCTCTATGTGGGGCCTGTGTGCGGAACATAGCTGGAAGTACCTTATTCATTATTAAATTTAGATTGCAAATTCACAAAAAATTTAAGGAAAATTGAATATATTTACACATAATGTTTTTTCTTCACTACATTACCTTTTTCCTAACTAATGACATAACTTCAAGCTGTTCTAATGTAGGATCTTTTACAGATGCTCCACCTTATATTGGAATATTCTTTAGCATTTACAAGAAATTGGCACTAAAATATTTATTTGAATTAACATGAAATAGATAAAAAAGTATGTTTGTAAAAACAGTTAGTAAAATAGCAGAGAAAGCCATGTGAGTATATATAGCCATTAGCTTCTTTGATGTGAATAAGTGCACAATTAAGAAAGTAAATTAGTTTTGTTTTTATTGCAGGGAACAACCGCAACACAGTTAAAATATATTCGAGTCTACTGTGGACCCAGCACTAAGTGCACAGTTGCAAACTCATCATTAGCTAGAGCCCACATAGATTTAACCTCAAAACCAGCAATGATCTTCAGAATTGCAGCTCGCAACGAGAATGGTTATGGTCCAGCAGTACAAGTCAGGTGGCTTCAAGGTACTCTACCCCTTGTTTATCTTCTAACTGGTCAGTACAGTACAGTTTTGATTTTCTAACAGCGTTCTTACTACAAATTTCAGTGGAAACTGATGTTATATAATTGGAAAGGAAACATTGATGCTGCCCTGACATTCATGAGTAATGAAGATTTAATGATGTTAGTTAATTATGTATAAGGGGCATTCAGAAAGAAACGAGCCAGATTGTGGTGTGTGCAAACCGGTGACCGGATGGTAATATCATGGCGTGTATAACGAAAGTTGTTCCGACCAGAGTATGGAAGTTCAAAACCCGTCGCAAGAGGGCACGCTTGCACAGCATGTGACATTACAAAGCTAGCAGCCGCACGCATCATCAGCCAGTCGCATTGAAAAGAGTGAAATGGAGGCCTTGAAAGAAGAGCAAGGAGGTATTTGTTTTCTGTCAGTGGAATGAATAGGGGGAACAGATATTCATCAATGAATGTCACAAGTATATGCCAAACACTGAACGTCCCTTCCAAGGATCAAGGGGTGGCACAAGTACTTCAAGGGATCATGTGTGTCATTACCTGATGACGCACGGTCTCGAGCACCACACTGCATTGTCAATGACATTGTCCATCTGGTTGATGTACCCATTACCTAGGAGAGCTGAATGACAGTGAAATGCAAAGCCGCGGAGGTCGGATTGAGCATTGGAAGTGTTCACACTATCATAAAGGAACGACTGCTCTTGGGCAAAGTGTGTGCCCATTAGTTGCCACACAATCTTCAACCACAACACGAAGCAAGTCGTCTGGCCCACTTCCATAATCACCTGCAACACTATGCTAGGGAAGGGAATGAGTTCCTGGCAGGAGTGGTGGTTGGAGAAGTCATTGTGTCATCATTTTGAACCAAAATCATAACAACGAAGCCTCCTGTGGAAGCATCCGAGGTTCGCACCACCAGAAAAAGCCAAGATCATCCACAAAATTTCCAGATAGGTTATGCAGGTTCATCTTTGACAAAGATGGCCCCTTCTGATACACCTCCTGCAGCAAGGGACAACAGTGAATGCCCAGCATTACTCGCAATCCTTGACCAACTTTGGCAAAGTGATCAACTCAAAACGACCAGGCAATCTTACCTGTGGGGTAAAGCTGCTCCACATCAGTGCAAATCCTCATATGGCCAACACAGTTCAGGAACTCCTGCACAAATTCAAATGGGAGGTTCTCAGGCACCCTTCATACAGTCCAGACCTCTCTACCTGTGATTACGCCGTTTTTGGTCCCTTTAAAAAGGCTCTGAGAGGCCAACAATTCACCTCAAACGACTATGTCCAGCTGTACGTGTGGAACTGACTCACATCGCAAGCCCCAGGACTTTCATGAGACGGCAATTCACTGCCTTGTGTCACAGTGGGACAAGTGTCTTAACACCTAGGGCCAAAGCTTCTAACATAGGGGTACTGGTTTCTCTAATTATGTTTCTGTCTCATTTGTTTTTGAACGCACCTTATATAATCAATTTGTTGGACCAGAGCTTAAGCCTATTGTACAGTATGCTTTGCAAAAAGCAGGTTATGATATTGACATCCCTGTATCAACAGCTCTAAATATAAATAGTGCGGCATTTCATATGGAACTGCATGAATGCAAAAGAGGTTTGCAGTGTGATAACAATTTAGTAAGGTGTGAACATTGTTCTTCCAATTTACCCACCTCATTGAAATCCTGCATCTACTGTTTGCAGGTTAATATAATTACTGTCAGATGTGTATAATATGTGTGTTCAGCACTTTTAGTGGTACTTCAAGTAAATGGTTTTAGCACTATTGATTGAAAATGTAATTACCCACTGATATCATTCAATTATGTATAATTTTTCCCCTATGGTACTGATATCTTGTTACTTCATTCTCTGTATTAAATGTTACTGAGGCGAATTGCAATATTTTGCATGGAAGTGGCAAGCACCATTGTTTTACAATCAATTGCTATTCTAAGTGTGTTTTCGTGAAGTTCCGAGCAATCAAGCTTTGAGCTAATCCTTGTTAGTTTGATACAATGTGCAAATTGCCAACAAAAACCTTCTATCGTAAACTACTCTTCACACTTTCATTGGTGTTCATTATAGGAATAACAGAAGTCTTGATGTATTAAGGCACCACAAGGTTGTTTCACATTTCAAAGCCTGCATTTTTAACATGACTAACTCTTTAGTCTCCTGTATCTACAGCAAAATGCACTGCATTAAACAGGTAGTAGACAATATACAGGAAATATTTAAAAAGCAGATTCATGTATCTGATTTAATATGCCCTCATTGTTCATTTGTATATGATTGTAGGTAACGAGCAATTCAGTAAGCTAAGATGGCCTTACGCACAGGCTAGTCTACATAACCATGGATAAAAAGAGTATTACACAGAACAAAAGCCATACTTCACACAGCAGAAGAAAATTGATACAACAAAAGTCTGGTGTTTAAGAGAATTAGAAAAGCTAAACTAAAGAAAACCATTAAGGAAGCAACTACATTCACTAAAGAAAAAGAAAGCAACAGCATATTCAGTTCATTTTCATATCACCCAAAAACATTTAATAAATTCAAAAGGATCTTTAAGGAAGAAAATATCCCTTTACCATTTACTGAGGGACACTCAGCCTTAAAATTTCTAAATTCAAAAATAAAAGATGAAATCCCATCAGTTGACTGATCCAGAATATACCAAATAAGTTGCAAGAATTGTGTAAAATGCTACATAAGTAAAACAAAAAGATATCTAAAAACTAGTGCCAAAGAGCATTTCAGAAATATCGTATTACAACAATAAGATAACTCAGCAGTAGCATTTCATTTTCAGAACAAAAAGCATGATATTGATCCAAATCCAAAATTATTAATAGTAGTGATAAACCAACATAATTGACAACATGGGAGAACCTATTCATATGGAAAAATGAGGATCGCATAATGAAGTTTGAAATCCCATCAGTAGATAATTCGGCAAGGAATTCATAGTTCCTCTGCCAGAGGAGAATGGAGCAGATGACAACAAATGAGAGTGAGAGCTTGGAAGTTAAAACTGCAAGCAGTGACTTCTGAGACTAGTTCCTCATTAATAGAGAAATGTTAAATGAAAGAGTGTGAAAAACTGACTACATATTTTTTTTTATTTGATTTTGACGTCACTGTTACTAAATATCTCCAATCACACTTAACAGTTAATGAATTTTGATTTACTGTCACCAAGTTCCCTCTGGAAGTATATTTCACTGCCACATGATGTCGGCATTATAGGCAACCACCACAACAGACACAACATGGGTCAGTCAGACATGTTAGTGAAAAATATAAAAAGACTTTAAAAAAGTGATGCTAGTGTTGCCAGTACTGACATCGTTGGTAAATATAGTCATCTGTATATGTGTTCTGTGAATCTGAAATGTTTCTTAGACATTGTTCACAATTTCCTCTCTGTGTCAAATACTCTGGTGTCAGTTCTAGAATCTAGTATAATAAATTACACCTTGAAATGCTAAAATTGTTCACTGCTCAAGCTTGGCTATTGACACTGAAGAGCACCTGGTTCTGTAAAATAAAGTTGAAGTTTAGGGGCCTCAAGGCAGAATTCTCTAGAAATTTCTAAAAGCAGCCTTTGGATGGAATAAAATACCTTCTGTAGTCATATTAGCACCTTCCAGTCTAACTGAGGCTGTGCCTGCAGTTCCTCATATAACTCTCACAATGTGCAATGGGCTACGCTTGCACTTAAGTATAAAAATACATATAAAATAGATATAAAAATGTGTATAACAATACACATAAAAAATACGTATAAAAATATAAAAAATTACATACAAAAATTGTCATAGGGCCAGTGGTATTTTGCATTTTGAAATCAGATATTTAGCATTTTGATTTTTACATTTAGCATTTTGTAGAATTAATATATTACTAATTTAACATTAAATAACATTGAAAAAGGATTAATTTCTGTTATTTTTTAAACAATGAACATTTATATTATTTATAAGAAATTTAAAACACATTTATGGAGTCTTAAAGCTGACAGTGAGTTATAAGTGCATTAAGTGCCAATTTATTTTACCTTAATATAGGTTAGAACAATACACAGAAGTATAGAACAAGCTGATACGGGCTAAAGCATACTACATGACACAAAAAAGATCAATGCACACTCATGTAAAACAAGCATAATTAAAAGAAATTGCACAAAATTGTCCTATGCCATAACTCATAATTTTATGATTCCGTTATGCTGCTGCATGAAAGCACTGAATATATTCCAAGATTCTGTTCTGTCATTTGTGTCCTCATGATACTCACAATAAAATTGTATTTATTGAAACTTCTTTCAGCATCTATGCTGTTGGTAGGACCAAAATACATTTCTGATCAGTGGCGGACAATGGTGGAACAATAAGCTAATTTAGCGTAAAGGCCTGCTTTCCACATTCCCGATGAGTGGTCACTTAGTTTATAGCTTTCTAAACATGCAGAGTTTACACAGACACTTCATTTAAACTTTTTAGCAGAAAAAGCATTGGAGAAAAGTAATTACTTGGAAAATCTTTGATTTCATATTTGTATCGCCTTGCGAGTCAATTTCGCACTTTATTGCACTATATCTTATTTCTGAAAAATTGCCACCCTTAACAATGGCCTATGCTCACATTTTGCTTTTACTATGTACCTGCATGTTTTATTTAACTAAAGAATCCATTAAATGGCAGATGAAACCAGGAAAACAAACGTAAATATATCTTGTTTAAAAGCCTGCATGTGATACTACTGCATATATGGTTCAACCATAGCTAGCTCAACAAGTGTTACCTTACTGAAGAAGAATTGCTTGACATTTATTTCAAAGGAGAAGACTCAGTACATTTTTTGATGGTGAAAATTATGGCGATGGTAACTATATAATGTTTTATTGAGTTTTCTACATTATTATTTATTGATGTGGGGTTATTACTTGTAAATTGTAGGATAAATGCTCTTGAGTGTTTCCTTACACCATTGTCTTCCATTCAAGAAAATGTAATTCATTTCTGTTCTGATTTGTTACTTCAGTTCATTACACTTTTCTGTAGTTTAAATAACAAATAGTTGCCTCCTAGAAAAAAGTTTTATATTTTATACAAATATAATAATTCGTAACATAAAACTTCACTTATCTCAAAAGAAAATAATGATAATTTTCTTATTAATTGACGGTGATCGTGATTTTGTGAATACTCATTCATATCATTAGCTCAAACAACTTCAATGTCAACATAACAATCACTAGAGGTCACTATGTCTTTGCCAGTACTACCAAAATCTGAAAATGAAATTAACTTTAAAAAAGAATCGACTGCTGGTATTTCAAAGTTCTTTACATGATGTATATTTTTTAATATAAATACATTTCCCCAAAGCATAAGATCGATCTCACTATTTAATTGTTTTAATAATTTAATTTCTGCATTTATTTCATGGTTATATGGCCAAAAATAATCTGCTACAGCCAATTTATCAGACCGTTTATGATAAATGTCACGAATATATTCTTTCGTTCTGGCTTCCAAATTATGTTTTGTCTTTCAAATATAAACTTTATCACAATCTAAAAAATTCAATTGATAAATACCATATTTTTTATTACTAGGAATTGTATCTTTTTAGAGAAATGTAAAAAATTTGTAATACTGTATTTATTTTGAGGAACTAAAGCTACACCAAATTCTTTAAAAGATTTTTGAAGACTTATTAACCCAAGTTAAGTAAAAGTAAGTTAAAGTTAAGTAAATTAAGTTAAAGTAAGTAAAGTTTTTAAATTATAACCGTCTTTTATTTGTAAGGGTAGAATTTCCCTTAACAGATTCTTTCATATTTAAATTTTAAGCTTTTTATGTATAAACTCTTTATTAAAATCATTTATTAAGGCAGAATTAATAATATGTTCATATCCTTTATTATATGAAAGAATTTGGAATCACTTAAGCTCCTCAAAATAAATATAATATTAAAAATTGACTAAATATCTCCAAAAAAGGTAAAACTTCCAAGAATATAAAATTTGACATTTATTAGTTTATTTGTTTAGATTGTGATAAAGTTTATGTTGGAGAGACAAAACGAAATGTGGGAAACAGAAAGAAAGAACATTTTTAAAACATTAAGTATAAACAGTCAGATAAAAAGGCCACGGCAGATCATTTTCAGTCATTTATCTATGAAACAAATCCAGAAATTAAATTATTAAAACAATTAAATGGTTCGATAGATTTAATGTTTTGGGAAAAGAATATTTATTTTAAAAAATAAATTTTGAAATACTGGCAGTCGATTGTCTTCTTAAATTTATCTCATTTTGAGATATTGGTAGTACTGGCAAAGACGTAGTCACCTGTAGTGATTGTAACACAGAAAACGAGGTTCTTTGAGCTGATTTGAATGAGTATTCACAAAATTGTGATTCTCATTAACTAATAAGAAACTTTTCATTTTCTTTTCACATAAGTGAAGCTTTATGGTACAAACTATTGTATTTGTATAGTTTTTGCTGCTTCACTGTGAGAAGCTTAATATTTTACGTATGCTATAGGTTTGCGCGTCTGGTTTTTCATTTTTATAAAATCACTATTGAATTGGTATTCTGTTTCTTTGAATTTTTATGTGACTTCTAAGAAATTTGTGTTTGCATTCATTAGTTAGTTTAAACATCATTAATAAATAAAAAAGTAATGAATTATCTCAAACAGTTCAGGAGCTACCATTTCTTCAGAAATCCTTGGAAAATCAGTCAGGAGGGCAGACTTGTCAAATAAAGGGCCAAAATAGATTGTTACAACTAGTGAGAGGAAAAGTAGAAGTTGCATAATTTATGCTGCTATTCTGTATTTTTGATACGTTAAATTTAATATAAGGATGCAGTAATATCAAATGTTTGTAAAGGCTGTATGTTGCTATTGCAGACATTGCTGCAGAACCCAAGGTTCCTGCGGGAGTTAAACGACCCGATTCTGATGTAAAGATGGAAGGGTCTGCAGTGAAGAAAAGCAAGACCGAAGAAGGAAGACAATAAATGGTGTTACAATTAAATTTTTTTTCTCATATTCAATCAAGTTTTTGTTGCAAAGTTCAATGCAAGATTAAGTTGTGTTATTTAATTTTATTACTGGTGAAATAAAAATTAGATGAAATTATATATGACTGGCAGAAAAGGATTAAATTAATGTAACAATTTTGATTATCAGTTTTTTTGACAGTTCAGTTTCAGTTATGAAACTATATAGAATATTTTGTAATTTACAATAAAATTGTATGTGCTGGAATTATTTTCAACTGTAAGATTTCTGCAGAAAAATAAATATATTTTTGATTAAGTTGGTGTTTTGAGTGGAAACAAGAAACCAACTATGTAAGGAAAGTATAAAAAATTAAGTTAATATTGGTTGTGAATGCAATAATTTCTTATGAGTATTGATGGCAAATAATACGAAGAATTCTCTCCTGAAAATTTCACTAGGCATTTATTGTCAGCCATATCCTGCAGAATGGGCGTAGTACTAGAAAAAGAGGGCTTATGCAACTGATACTAAGTTAATTTATATTTTCATTTAATTTAACACATAGAAATAAAATATATATTTATTTCATGTACTTTAAAAACAGAGTAGAGTGTTCCCATTTTTATGTGTGAGCATAAATATCACAAAATCAAGTAAACCTAAGCAACTGGAAAGTATAGCGCAATGTACGTAATACACATTTCAAAATACAAAAAATCATAGTGATGTTTGGTATTCAAAGCTTTGTAAGTCTAGCTCCTACATACTTGTCTATAACCACTCGGTTACCAGTGGACGTTTAGTAACTGAGACTCCATTATGAGAGTAGTCAGTAGAGCAAAGCTAAAGAGATGCATTCCATGAACCAGCAATGGAAACAATGTGGACTTAGGTAATCATTTTTTGTATGTTCAAGGATATATATTTCAAATAAATATAATATATATATATATATATATATATATATATATATATATATATATATATATAGTAAATTTTATGAAAAATTCCTCTAAGTTGCTATCACATAATGATACCATGTGAAAGAATACTGTGTTCCCGTAGTACGTAAAAGAAGATATTGTCACCCTGGCGGTAGACTCGCGAAGCCGATGAATAAATGATGGCCGGTGGAGATTCGGGAAACTTCGGGGCCGATTGTTACCGGAAGGACAGACAGTTGAGAGTAGTTGTTTGGGAAAATAAACAGTTTTGAGGTGATCTAGCAAACTGTGAGTTTAAACGGTGTACTGCTAGGAAAATAAAGTGTAGTTTTTGCGTTTGTAACCTCGTCTTGTTATTTCACGAACCCACAAAGTCACAACTGGTGTCAGAAGTGGAACATACGACAATGGAAGCTGCATTGGCCATGATTTTAGAGAAAATGGAAGAAATGAAGACGGCAAATGAAAACCTCGCTGCAAAATCAGAAGTGGCAAATAACAACCTGGCCGCGGAGTTGAAACATATAAAGACCGAATTGGCCACAGAAATGAGGGCAGCGAGCGACAGCCTGGCCACGGAGATGAAAGCGGCAAACGAGGCCCTTGCAGTGAAGTTTGAAGAACAGTTGGTCGGCGTGAGGGATAACGTGACGGAGCTGGGCAAGCGGATGGGCCAAGTGGACGAGCGCGTCGAGCACCTGGCGAGCCACGTTGATGACCTGGAGGGAAAGGCTGACAGCAACGCAGAGTTCCTGAACGCCATGGTGGAGGACGTCGTCGGCAGGAGGTTAAAGGATTTGAGGGTCGACGCACCGGGACGCGACACAACATCGGCGCGCGTCAAACCGCCGAAATATGACGGTGCCGCCAGTTCGACACACTGGCCAAGCACAACAGATGGTCAACGGAGGAGTCCACACAGCTAATAGCCAGACTCCAGGGACGGTCCGCGGAGTTCTAAACGCGGTGCAGACAACGGCGGCGCCCAAGGACATCTGGGAGGCCCTGGAGAATCTTTTCGGGAACCTCCGCTTAGCCGCAGCGTACCGCAGCCAACTAACGGCAAGGTCACAGCAGCCAGGGGAGAAGCTGCAGGAGTTAGCCATAGCGATTGAGCAGATAGCTAGCAAGGCCTTGGTTGACCTACCACTGGAGTTCGTATCCCGGGAAGGCGCCTACAACTTTGTCGACGGGGTACGGGACACGGAGATTCGTCAGCGCCTAATGCTCGGCGATTATAAAACCATCCACGAGGCGCTGACAGCGGCATTAAGGGTGGAGGCGGCCAAGGTAGCATCTATCCAGACGTCGAGAACGAGGAGTGTCCGCTACGCCGGAGACGGAAGACCAGCTGAGGAACGCCGGCGAACACCTAGTGGCCTGTGTTGGGGGTGTGGACAGCCCGGGCACCTGCAGAGAGACTGCCCACACCAGGAGGGGCAGCGGGAAGAACGAGTAAGGCCCGGCGTGGAGAGGGGTACGTCGGCGCGATTACCACCATCCCCTCGAGTGACAATCCACGCCGTCAGCCGGCGGATGGATGACAACCTCATCGCGGACGGCTGGGTAAGAGGAAAGCCGTGCCGCGTACTGGTGGACACCGGGGAGGCCGTGACCATCATCAGACCTGACGTGGTGAAGGGTTTGCCAACGAGGAAGCCGAGCCGACCATACGAGCTTGTGACGGCATCGGGCGACACCATGCCTGTGGAGAAGGAGGCCCTGCTGGAGCTGACCTAGGGACGGAGTGCCGTGCGTCTGTGTGTGTTTGTCGCGAAGGTGACTGAGGAGGTAATTCTGGGACTGGATGCCCTCAGGATCCACTAGGCGACGGTCGACGTCGGCAGGAATGTCCTGAGGCTCAACGGAGAAGAGGTTATACTCCGTCAACCAGAAGAGCGCCTTGGAATTTGCAGGGTCATCTTGAACGAAGACGTGGTTGTCCCCGTGAGGAGCGAGGTGATGGTGATGGTGCGACCGGAAGGCCAGACAGCACGTTGGGTCCAGAGGCAGCAGAAGTACGACTTCACCTCGGAACATCGCAGAGGGAAGAGTCACGGTAACGCGGACGCTATGTCCCGAAGACCCTGTCCAGAAGAGTGCGGCCAATATACAAGAGTGGAGGAGAGGGAGCGTGCCGCAGCAGTTCGAGTAGTCACGGCAATGCCTGCAGATGGCTGGGATAGCGCAGGCCTGAGAGGGAGCAGCTGGCGGACGCAGACTTGGGGCCAATCTTGAGGGATGTGGAGAACCTGGTGGACCACCTCCACGACATGCACGAGATGGCTGGCCAGAACATCCAGAAGGTGAGCGACCGCATGAAAACCCGAGACGACAGGCAAGCCAACAGCCAAGGTTTCCAGCAAGGTGACCTGGTCTGGTTGTACCGCCGACCCGGACCAAGGGACGCTGCCCGAAGCTTCAGCAGCCATGGCAAGGACCGTACCGTGTGGTGAAGAGGATTAACGACGTTGTCTACCACATCCAGAAGGTGCCCCGAGGAAAGATGTTGGTGGTACACCTGGATCGCCTGGCCCGCTACGAAGGCGCTGTTCGGGACGACCAGCCTTGAGGAGGGAGCAGTGTCACCCTGGCGGTAGACTCGCGAAGCCGATGAATAAATGATGGCCGGTGGAGATTCGGGAAACTTCGGGGCCGATCGTTACCGTAAGGACAGACAGTTGAGAGTAGTGTTTGGGAAAATAAACAGTTTTGAGGTGTTCTAGCAAATTGTGAGTTTAAACGCTGTATTGCTTGGAAAATAAAGTGTAGTTTTTGCATTTGTAAGCTCGCCTTGTTATTTCACGAACCCACAAAGTCACAATATGTATCTGATTGATTTAAGGCTAGCCCTGAACTACGCCCTGGCAGCTCTTCATTTGTTCTTCCTAGATACTTTTATAGTTTTGTCTTTCCTAGCTCTTATTACTAATCCCTGCACATAGCGTGGTCTTTTTCTTACCTCACTTTTACTATCTAAACTCCTCGTTAGACCATCCTTCATATTACCACCTGCCACATAAATGCACCATTGCCAATCTAGAAAGTGATTGATGTTTCTTATGATCAGAGAGGTGACTTTGGGATTATGTGGTGAAGGTTTTTAGGTTGGGATTGCAGTGGGTATTATTATGAGGGCTGTTCAATAAAGAGTGATCATAATTTTTTTACGGTCATAACTTTTGTACTAAAGTTCAAACTGATTATATTCTGTTAGATTAATGTGAAACAAACATGCAACAGTAGTTTCATTTGTTGGTATTCCTGGTTCCCGCCTGTGAGAACCAGGCAAGTTCAGACATGTTCAGTATTGGTACCACAGCTATGGTGGTAACATGTGAAGAACAATATGCAGTTTTGAAATTCTGCTTTCGTCCCAGTGAATCTTCAGTGAAAGGCTATACGATGCCATAGGAGACCTATGGATAGTCCGTTCCTCCCTACAGCACAGCTTGAAGGTGGTTTAAAATGTTTAAAGAGGGCAGATAATCAATTTCAAAGAAAGATGGTCCCGGTGCTCCAGTTATTACTCTTAAAGGAGAAAACATTAAAACTGCTGCCGCCATTAAGAGGAAGGACCGATGAATTACCTTAAGATCACTTTCAGAAATACTGAACATTTCATTGGGTGTCACCCACACATTGGTGACAGAAAAATTACTCATAAGACATGTTTGTGCGCGATGGATTCCAAGACTGTTGATATCTGAACCAAAGGAAATTGGCATGCAGGCATCCATGTAGTTAAATTTGATGTTAGAGGAAGATCCGGAGCTTCTTTCAAACATAATCATTGTGGATGAAACTGGGCTACATCATTTTGATCCTGAGAGCAAACAGCAAAGCACGGTGTTGAAATCTTCTTCATCACCCATCCCCAAAAAAGCAAAACTGGTTGTTTCTGTTGGGAAAGTTATGTTCATCTCATTCTTTTTTATTCATGGAATGGATTATCAGCATGCTGTAACTGCACATACCTCATTAACTGGAAAATACTGCAGGGACATCCTGAAAACATTGCAAGCCTATATCAGGTGCATAAGACTACATTTCCATAAAGTAGGCTGGATGCTGCAGCACGATTATCCACGGCTGCATATTGCCAATATTGCTGCTGAACATTTTACAAAAATCCATGTGAAGTGCATCCCTCACCCTCCCTATAGTCCGGACTTAGCCCCATGTGAATTTTTTCTATTCCTTAACTTGAAGAAACGCCTTCGTGGGAGGCATTATCCATTATCAGAAGCCATTGTGAAGGCTGCAGAGGCGATTTTGAAGGATCTCTCAAAAAATAGTTTCCAGTATGCCTTTGATGACTGGCAAAAATGCTTTGAAAAGTGCATCGGATTCAGGGGAGTTTATTTTGTGAAGGACCATACAAATTATGAGGATGTGTAAAGGTAAATTGTCAAAAAAAATATAATCATTCTTTATGAAGAGGCCTTGTATATTACTATTTTTGGCTATTTGTTCATTTTGCGGCACATTCTTTATGCTTTCATACATGAATATGCATGGGAGAGTTAGAATGTATTTTTTGTATACTTCTCTGCAAGTATGTTTAATATCTAATTTCCCAATTAATCTCATTTCCTTCTCATGTAATTTAAACATATTTAATATCTCCTTAGCTGCAATATTTCCCCATAAATTTGGCGGTGCTGTGGCTCAGAGGTTAGACCGCTTGGCTCTCACCAAGGCGGCCCGGGTTCAAACCCAGGCGACAGCAAAGTGAGATTTGTGGTGGACAACGTGGCGCTGGGGCGGGTTTTCACCGGGATCTCCAGTTTCCCCCGTCATTTCATTCCACCGGTGCTCCATCTTCATCTCATGTATCATCAGTTTTACCACCTGCTGTGCCGTATGTACTAAAAGCGGGCGTTTAGCACCCGTAAAGTTATTGCATATTTTATATGTGAATATATAAAAGCACAATACACCTGCTTCTGTATATTATTATCAACAATATTTTTACCTATCTTAGTATATACAAACCTTTAGTTATTTTTTCGTTATGTGGATTGTATGTGGCTGCCATTTTAGGTATTTATCTATAATAATCCCTAAAAAATTTGCTACTAATGCCTCAGGAATAGTTTCGCCAGCTATTTTAAGTTCTATAAGATCTCTGTGTTGATTTGTGAGTTTGAAGTTCATCCAGGTAGTCTTATTTATGTTTAATACTAAATCTAGATTCAACAAGTATTCCTTTAGTACTTTCAGAATGTGGTTTGCTTTATTTTCTGCACCTTTGATAGTGTTATCCCTAATGATTATTGTTGCATCATCAACAATAATAATGCATACATTAAGAATAGCCTATTTTGCAAATTTTCAATCATTAATTTCTTATGGTTTAACAGTATGGGGAATTAGTAATAGCATTATCAAGGTATTTAGAATCCAAAAAGGGTAATTATAATTATCATGAATTTAAAGAGAACAGATAGTTGTAAGCAATGGTTCAAAATATTAGGCATATTGTCATTACCAAGCATTTACCTTTTAGAAATAATAGTACAGGTTAAAACGAACTTAGATAAATTTCAAAAAAGCAATGATATTCATTACCATAACACAACAAATAGTTCAAACTTACATGTCACCTATGATAAAAAGAAAATGTATGAGCACAGTTTTAAATTCAAAGGAATTCATATCTACATTAAACTGCCAAATGAAATAAAAAACATTGAGTCCTTCTCAAAGTTTAAAAACACATCAGAGAAGTAGTTGTTACAAAAGTGTTACTACTCAGTAGAAGAGTATTTAAATGACAGAGGGTAGTAATAAAAGGATGTAAATTTTAATTATTGATTTGGTTATTATGCTTAACAACTTATTGTAATTGTTGTTTTATGTTAGTAGTTTTTATGTACTTAGTAATTTGACAATTCCACATCATGAATGTATTATTTAGTGATGCAATAAATGAATATGAATATATGAATATGAACAACATTATTGTTGTATTAAGGCTGCCTATAACATTCACTGAGGTTAGTCACACATGCAGTACAGTAGAAAGCAAATACAGTATATGATATAACAGAGTTCAGACACTTAAAGAGTGACATAATTATTGCTTTTAAAATTCACGTCCAAATTAACCATATTCAGAAAAGACTGAAACAAAAATGATATTAGTTTCAGGTATTATTTTAGGAGTAAGAGAGGCTTTCAAATTTCTGTAAATTAATGATTGGTGAAAATAAATTCAGTTTCTCAGGGTTAAGAACATTAATATTTCCTTCTTATCAATCATTGAACTATAATCACCATCTGGCAGTGAAAATTTATTAGTGCAGTTATGAGATCGTCTCATACACTTCACAAAATATGCCTAATGTTCCTAAGGACAACGGCATATTTTTATGTACACCTGTTTTACTAAAACATAATCATGAACTGCAGGAGAAACAAGATCATCTATTTCAATGTCAGCAACATGTTGACCATTGTCAGTATAGACACTCTGAAGAATTCTACTTTTTATTTATTACTACAAGTGATTGTTACAGAAATAACTAAAAATGTATGCTCTGCATTGAATAAATAATAAATAATGGTTGGTTGGTTACCAACACTCCCCACATGGCAGCCTTGGCCTTCGGGGTAACATCATCCCACCACGCAATGACCGGACCCATGTCTCAGGTGGAGATACCTAAAAGTCGGTGTGTAGTTCCTCCAAACATAGGGCGAAAGTTAAGATGATGGTGAGGTGAGAGCTTATACCGTTGATTCCGAACCATGTTGGGCATAGGGGACACTTCACAGGCACTAGACAGATGTGAAGACATGGATAGGCCTGACTTAAAATTGCCAAATCTAGAGCTGGAATTCAAACTCGGAACCCTTTGTAGGAGAGCCGCAAAAGAAATCAATGTGCTACACATCGCCCTTTTATTGAATAAATAATAAGTGCTACCAAATAGAAACATACTTAAGCAGAGTATAATAGATTTATGTTTGCCTCTGTGGTTCGGGAGGTAACATGTCTCACTCATATACAAGTCGTCTTTAGTTTGCATCTCGGTCAGGGTGATTCATCTGGATAAGACATTTAGTAGAATTTTTAAGCTTTTAGATTTCTGATTCTGGAAATAACTGGCAAAATCATAGTAACCTCTGGTGATGGTAGCATTGACAATGCAGTTGTTTGGGACCGGAGATATAAGCAAGGGTTTGAAAATCAATCTCAGCAATTAATAAGAAAAAGTTACATAATTTTCCTTTGCGATAAATGATGTTCCTGTTATAAATAGTTATGTTTGTTTATTATTTGTTGCTTCACTGGAGCTAGCTTAATTTTTTAAGTAAAGAATGATTTGTGATCTTGTCTTCCGGTGAAGGCCGCGTCATCTTGGTCGAAATTGCCGACCTTTGCCATACCATGCCATGCCATGTGGTGCTGGCTGGCTGTATAAAGCCAGAAGGTTTTTGCTGCATGCCCACCCGTTTTTAAAGGTTTTACCGCAGGTAAGGTAAATATCGGGATGTTGTAGGATGAAATGTTGATTTTTAGGATGATGAATTTTCTGGGGTTACTAGTTTGTACCTCGGGGTTGAAGGACAGGATGCAACACCTTGCACCCTGGTGTTTTATTTATTTAAATTTTGGGTTTATAATTTTGATGCCAAGCAGCTTGGAAGGATTATGTGGAGCTCAGCTTTAGCTGCTGTTTGGATTAGCTCCTTGGTTATCTCGGATGCCCGCAAGCCATGCGGGGTAACCGGTGCTGACTAGAGCGACGTCTAGTGGGGTCATAATCTCCCAGGGATCTGACAAGGGCGCTTCTATGAGATGGTAAGCTTGCGTATAATTTTGATGCCCGGCGCCTGATTTCATCCTCCACGTATGGGAGACTCGAGGCCTCGTGTAGCAACCTGGTAGGAAAATAAGGACCCACAGAATATATAGACCTGAGCCCTCTATTCTGTGCACGTTGGAGCCATGCTAGCACGCTGTCTGCGGCCATGCCCCAGATGTCACAGGCATACAGAATAACCGGGATTACCAGCGCTCGGAAAAGGTATAACTTCATGCCAACTGGCATCGAGGTTGACCCCAGCATTGGATACAGTGAAGCAATTGCTCCCTGTACCTTAGCCGCTCGGTCCCTGATGTGTTGGCGAAAGGTTAGACCTTTGTCCAAGTTAACACCTAGGTACTGGACAGAGTTAGTCCACTCTATCCTTCGACCTCGGTAGCTGAAATTGGGGCAGTCTGCGGGGGTGTGGCGCTTTCTGAAAAGTATGGCGTGGCTTTTGTCCGGATTAACGGACATCCGCCAACGCCTACACCACTGCTGTGTGAGACGGAGATGTGTTTGTAGGGGATTGAAGGCTCTGAGGATGTGTTTGTCTTTGCAGAACAGAAGCACGTCGTCAGCGTATTGTGCCATTTCGACTCGTGGCTCTGTTGGGAAGTCTGCCATAAAGACGTTGAATAGGGTGGGGGATAGTACAGAGCCTTCGGGGACTCCGCCTCTCATTGGTCTGAGTGTAGATGTTTTCCCCGCGACTGTGACTTTGAATGTGCGGTGTCGCAAGAAGCTGTGTATAATGTTGACTAATTGTGTTGGTAGCCCCAGATGGATCAATTTGTAGAGGAGCCCGGCGTACCATGTCGTGGAGAAGGCCTTCTCGACATCCAAAGAAACTGCAGCAGTGAAGGCGCCTTCCTGGAAACCCAGGGCAGCAGTCTCCAACATCCGCAGCAGCTGTTGGATTGTCGAGTGCCCAGGACGAAAACCAAACTGATGTGCGGGAATGGCTTGAAGGTCTCCCAATATTGGGGACAAGCGGATGAGAATCAAACTCTCGAGAACTTTCGAGAGAGTGGAAAGGAGGCTGATGGATCGGTAGCTGGAGGGGTGAACCGGATCTTTCCCAGGTTTCAATATGAAAATCACCCGGGCCTCTCTCCACTCTAGTGGAAATTAACCATGGGTGAGGCACATGTTGAAAATCCTAGTGAGGAATAGAACCGCGTTGAAGGGGAGATGGCGGAGCATTAGGGGCGTCAGCCCGTCCGGCCCCGCCGCCTTTTTTGCTTTGAGACGCTGAAGTGCGCCCTGGACTTCACTGGGACGAATGATGGGGGGACGAACCGCATCCTCAGGAGGGCGACGTAGGAAACGACGCACCTCCCGACGAACGCGTTCGGAAAATTTATCGTCCTGGGGGTCATCTCTTGGACATAAGGTACGTTCAAGGTAGTCAGCGAAAGCATCGGCTTTGGCTTGTCCGGTTGCTCCCGTTTATATACCGGTTGCGAATCTCTGCTGGTCCCGCCCCTTTGTGCCCGATTGGTTGTCTGTCTGCCAATGGGATCTTGCACCGGTGTCACCGCTTTTTGTTGGTTTTGGAGATAATTAATATTGTGTTTTGTTGTCTGGTTTGATTCCTTAGGGCTTTCTTTTCCTGTGGTATTCTTCCCTAGACCATCGTTTTGCAGAGATTGCTGTGGCAGGCCGTCGGTCGCGGGATGGTCTGTTTGCTCCGCCCCTTGCTTTTCATAGGCTGATCTTCGGCCCGGAGCTGTGCTAGTAAGCAGGGCCTTCCAGGTGTCGTGTAGCTGCCTTCCATGATCTCTGTTGATGTTATTCTTTTCTTTGAAGATTTCTAAACTTTCTCGTGTCAGTCTGTATGAGAAATTTTTGCAGGTGGCTAGAAGTTCGGTGTTATCAAGGTCGATGTGATGGCCGGTTGTAATCACATGTTCCGCTAATGCGGAGCAAAGAGACCATCCCGCGTCCGACGGCCTGCCACAGCAATCTCTGCAAAACGATGGTCTAGGGAAGAATACCAGAGGAAAAGAAAGCCCTAAGGAATCGAACCAGACAACAAAACACAATATTAATTATCTCAAAAACCAACAAAAAGCGGTGACACCGGTGCAAGATCCCATTGGCAGACAGGCAAACAATCGGGGACAAAGGGGCATGACCAGCAGAGATTCGCAACCGGTATATGAACGGGAGCAACCGGACAACAAATACAGACAGCTCCACATCAGCCAGGCGAGGTACAAGGCCTAAGCCAACGTCTTAAAAGACGGTATTTTAAGGCGCCTTCGGGTCCGGCCCTCTGTACTTCACGCTTATTAGCAAACCTGTGCTGACTGGTAAGTATACAGTCAAGGTTAGCTGTGCACTGCACCTCGGTGCAGGGCAAAATGCCCAAAGAAAGGGAACCATCCAAAATTTCCACTCCAACCCGCCTTCCAGAAATGGAAGCCATCCCCAGTACTAGCACTGGAATCACCCACCCTGCTGTCGGGGCTCCTACCCCGACTGCAGGAAGCAAACGGCCTCGCCGAAAGCCATCAAAGGGCGTAAATGGCAAGGCCAAGAGATTAGCTGTCGCCAGACAGCAAACTGGCAAGGGCCCTTCCCGCGAAACACTGCAGCGGGTAGGCAAAATTTCAGAGGGTGAGCCCTCAGACAACTCCTCCTCTGACGAGGAGTATTTCACTGACGGAACTGCGTTTCCAAGGCATTCATCCTCCAGGATGGAAGACTCCGATGGGGAACACAGCTCATCGAACATCTCTACAGATGTTGATGAGGCTGAGTTTCGCACCGTGACCAACCGGCGAAGGGAGAGAAAAGCCCCTCACCTGGAGACAACTGGCAGGTCCAGTCGTTCTGGGCCACCCAGGAGGCACATTCCTCCTGTGATCGTGGATGACTTCCGGGGCTTGGTAGGCTTTCTAAAGGAAGTCATGCCAACCCTGTCGGTGTCATGCAGGGTCACCAGGAGGAAGAGCCCAAATGTCTTCCAGGCGAGTAACGCCGAAGGCTACCAGCTAATTCTAAGGGCACTGGACAGGAGGTCCATCCCTTACTACACCTTCGGCCTAGATAAGAGCCGTGACGTCAAGAGGGTCATCAGAGGCCTACTAGTGGACACACCGGTGGGTGACATCACCGACGACCTTAACCGCCAGGGCATTCAGCCCCGCTTGGTCAGGCAGATGACCAAATCTGCTCCACAGGGTCAGCCAGGCCCTGTCCCAATCCCACTCTTCCTCGTGATAGTGGAACGGGCCAACGATCCGGAGGGGAAGCTAGATGGTGTCTCTACCATCTGCTACCTCCAAGTAAGGATTGAGCCACTGAGGAGCTCTGGCGGTCCACCGCAATGTCATCGCTGCCTTGGATTCAACCACTCCAGCCAGTTCTGCAAGAGGACACCCCGCTGCCTGAGGTGTAGCGGAGCCCACGACAAAGAGACTTGTCCAAGGTCACCCACAGATGTGCCCACTTGTGCTAACTGCAAGGGAGCCCATGTGGCTTGCTACGGCGGCTGTCCTGCCAGAAAGGCAGTAATAGCAGCGAACAAGCCCCCAGTGAGACAGCAGCAACAGCAGAGAACCTCACCAGCGGGGGCGGACCCCAGACCGGTCCCCTCAACCAGCTCCAGTGTGCCCACGACTCGACGGGATGCCGATAGGCCTACAAGAAGTTACGCTCAAGTAGCACAAGGGGCCTCTGATGGACCTAAAACGTCACGGGAGACACACATCCTCCCACACAGCCACGCAAACAAAAGCGGGCCCCAGCTCAAAAGCGAACCGACAACAATGGTAGGAATGGAGGGAGGCTTCCCCGGGAGCCGCAAAATCCTGCTGAACAGGAGAATCATGGCGAGCCCATGCCTCCTAGACAGCTTAGGGATGAAAGGGCGGGAGGAAGACCTGCACCCATTCGTTCCAGATCAGCCTCTCCTCACAACCAAGTCGCCCGCACAAACGCCGTTCCCATGACAGCTACACTCGATCTCACAGATGTGTTCAAGTGGCTGCAGCAGTTGCTGCAGACACATGGACAGAAAATCTGTGAGCTCGTTGTGAAGTTCTTCACAGCCACAGATTCCGCTAGCAAGATGCTGGTGGCAATGGAGGCGATGGCCCTCCTGACCACAGGCACGCAACAGCTCCGAGATGGCGCATCGAACTAGGTCGCGTACCGCGTTTCGATTCGCATTTTGGAATGCGTGCGGCCTAGCAGGTAAGGGGAGCGAGCTGCTTCACTTTGCCCGAGACAATGCCCTAGACGTCATTCTAGTCAGCGAAACGCATCTCCGACCAGAATTCCGTTTCCGTCTTCCGGGCTACATCTGCCATCGCACGGATCGTCAGGGACGCCCAGGGGGCGGAACTGCGATCTTGGTGAGGCAAAATGTGGTCCATCAGCCCATCCAGCTCCCACCTCTACAAACCCTAGAGGCCACGGCCATTAGTATGCACCTCGGTGGATTAGAGGTCTTGGTAGTCTCTGTGTATCATCCTCCAAACCGACAGTTTGTACCCAACGACTATCTATCCATCCTAGCCCTATATCCCTGTGCTATCATGGCCGGCGATTTCAATGCTAAACATCAACGTTGGCATTGCGGTCGTCGGGCGGATGCAAGAGGCAATGAAATCATTCGCCTTATAGATGCGGACCCTCAACTTCATGTACAGGGTCCCTCGCAACCCACTCATTACCCGCAAGGAGGATGACTGCCCTCAGTCATAGACTTCGCAATCACAAAACATCTACCATACCAGCTCACACTCACATCATTAAATGCATTACATTCAAATCACAATCCAGTGTGGACAGAGATCAACACAAGGGTTGCCAGTTACGACATCTCGCTTCAAACGCGAGAGGTCGACTGGGAAGGCGTCAGGAACTGCCTCCGCACTTCCATCCCGCCAAATCCTAAAATCACAAATATCCCTACCCTGGATAACGCCGTCTCATCCTTCACTTCCATCGTGAAGCGCACCGCCTTTAATTTGGCAGTCCATGCTCCGGCTCCTCTTCATCCCGATGTCCTCCCTTTGGACATCCTTCTTCTAATCCGGCGATCCTGGGCAGCACGGAGATTATACCAACGTCACCGCACGCCACATAATCGAGCGCTCCTAAGACGTTTACGTCGAGAGGTCAGTGTCCGTCTGCGCGAGAATATTTGGGGAGTTCCATACAAAATCGCAATGGAAAAGAAAGCGGCAGCGGAAGTTCTCTCATCTGTGGTGAAAGAGGATGGTACGCTTACAAAGTCATGGAAGGACACGGCGGATTATTTGCTAGAGAAACTGTTACCCGACGACATCGAAGGAACGGATAAAGAGATACACGAAATTGCAGGCAAGAATTCGCAAGCGAATATGAGAATGATAGAGTAATTCTTCCCTTCGATGTAACAGAAGTTAAACTAACCATAAGAGAACTGAAAGCAAAGAAAGCTCCGGGTCCTGATGGGATACAGGCAGAGGTTATTCGGAATCTAGAAACGTCCATTGCACCAAGCTTATGCAATCTTCTGAACCAATATCTAGTAGAGGGAAGAGTTCCTTTTTGTTGGAAAGAGGCCAAGGTAGTTATTTTAAAGGAAAGTAAAGATAAAAATCCTACAAATGTTAAATCCTAAAGACCAATTTGTTTATTAAACATGTTAGGAAAAATCCAAGAGAAACTCCTATATAAAAGACTAATGGAATTTAGAGTAATGTTGGGTATGACAGAAAAGCAGTTTGGTTATCGAAAGGGCAAATCAACCGAGGATGCCATATATCATGCTATAAGTAAAGCACAGACCAGCAGGTGCAAATATGTAATACTAATATTTTTTGACATCGCGGGCGCTTTCGATAACCTTTGGTGGGCAGAACTGTTCAGAATTCTGAGAGAGAAACAATATCCAAAGAAATTAGTAGAGAGCCTAATGGATTACTGCAGAGGGAGGAGGGTATATTTACAAGGTGAAAATCATACCGCTAGTAAGGAGATCACCAGGGGATGTCCACAGGGCTCGGTTTTAGGACCTCTCTTTTGGGACATGCTGACAGAATGAGACAGAAACCGCAGTTCGGGTCAGAAACCGCAGTTGGGGGAAAAAATCCATTAACTTAAGGAATGTGTCAAGGGGCTAGGAAGAAACACTCCCCTAAGGAATGTGAGAAGAAGTCTGAATAGTTCTTCACATGACCCCGAAGGTCAAAAAGGAGGGACAGAGGGGTGAAAGCCTAGTAAGAGTAAAAATATAGGGAAACGAACCTCCAATAAAAATGGTGATGCCTCACGTGATACGGGCGGAATAGTCACGGAAATAGGAAAGGGGCGTGCTAGATAGTCTGCGGTAGCAAAGGACGCTGAGAATGGAGAAAAAAGCGACACACTTCATCGTAGATCGTTTTCGGGGAAGGTAACGTTGTAACGAGCAAGTTGTTTGGGAGCAAAGTTGTAATCTAAATGTTATATAAATAAAGTGGTGGGAAAATCAAGGAAGCAAAGTGTATTTTTATTTGATCGCTGGACCCTGAAACGGAGTCGCTCTATCATACTGATCACAAGTCCGGAGCAAAATCGGTCTTTCGGTGTAGAATCCTTTATATACACCGATAACCGCCTCAAATGGCACCCAACGTGTTTTAACCACCCAGCGAGCTTCCACAACCACCATCATCTCCTTCGAGACCATCACACCGAGAACGAGATTACCGCCCAGAGAAAACACCAGGTCCAACAGACTCCGAGAACGAGATTACCGCCCGGATACAACACCCAGAGCAACAGACGCCGAGAACGTGACGACCGCCCGGAGACAACACCCAGAGCAACAGCAGATCACACCACGACATCGTAGACGGACACAGCGGACAAGGTCGCTGAGCACGACGACAACAGGACAGCAACAACCACCACTTCCGACGGAGGTAAACACCAACAACATAACGTGTAAGTACCCTTTCCAAGTCTTTCCACAAGGGGCACTCACTGTGTAGGACAAGTCTGGCAGTGACACTACAGACTGTGTAAAATTTATATGATCCTGAGAAGTGGCAGGATAATTAGCGCACACATGGAGGAACAAATCCAAGGGCAGCCCGGAGATATCGCTGTGCAAGAAATTAGTCCTGAGGCAACACTCAGCCTCACGGCTATGATGCATCAGATGCTCCAGCAGCTCCAAAGCAACCTAGAGACTAAGATTTCCGAACATAGTCAGCAAATAGCAGCAAGAAACAGCATGTTAGAAAATAATTTAGAAGAAAAGATTGCAGAACACACAAACACGTTGAAAAGACAATTAGAAAGTAAAACAGAATAAGCAATTAGCAGAAATTAGGTTAGGTCAGGCCACTATAGAGGCAGAATTTTTGAATATACGCACAGAGGTGCACGATACACAAAAGGACATGGAAACCACCAGAGAGAAGCCTACACAGATTTCACAGCATTATGATAACATGCATGCCCAGTTGAGGGAGGAGATGCGAAACACCTGTGTCATAATACAAAATAGGCAGAAAGAAGCAGAAAATTCCACTCATAATGAATTGATAGCAATTAAAGCAACCCTGACACAGGCAGACGCAGCTCAACGCTCAACTGATAAAAGAATTGAACACCATGCACGAGAAATGGCATCACTCAAAGAGGCTCTTAATGATTTAAAAATATGTAATGACCAACCTCAGAGTAATGACATTTCAAGTGTACCAACAAGACAGGGACCGATGAACACGTGCCAAAACACGTCTTCAACAGTACCTATGGAAACATGTAATAGTGTTAGCTAAAGGGAGCATATACAATAACTGTATAAACACCGGGTACCCTAACAATTTTCACTTGTTAAATGAAATAACCGTGCCAACATTTGATGACGTGAGAGACAACGCGAAGCGTTACATAATGGACCTAGAGTATTACTTTCAGCTCAAGAACATTCCAGATGATTTTAAGATGATAATAGTTAAACGAGGCTTGCAGGGACGGTCACTGACTTGGTTTAGGCTAGCAGTAGGTGACCACACTAGTTACACAGACTTCAAACTACACTTTTTAAAAAAATATTGGAATGGCGCAACACAATATGCTGTCCGAACGAACATAAATACAGGAAAATATCCACACAGAGGACGATCCATGGTGGATTACTTTCTAGACTTAGCGCAGCAAAGTAAAATGTTGGACCCTCCCATGGAACCTCAGGAATTTATTAGTTTAGTTACGCGACACTACCCAGAACAGATAAAAAATCATTTAAGTGTCGCACGACCCAGTACAATTAGCAAGACAATCGAACTTTTGACGGCACTAGAACCACCCAGGACTGAACTGAACCCAGGACTACGAGATGACAGGACGTCGCAACATGCCCAAAACTTTAGTGGGACGAGGGCATACAACACTGGAAATGCCAGACATAACGACCAGACACACTCCAGAGACCGGTACAGAGACCAGGTACCCGCGTATGACCACAGAAGACACAATTCCCGATATCACCAAAGACAACCCCGAGAAAATCCTCAACATCCCCAGCGAACACATTACATAAATTTCATGCGCACACAACGAACATATCCAAGACGACACGCCTATGACAGCCATATTATCGGAGAGAGACGGTATGATGTTTTTCAAAGACCATACAAAAATGACTTACCCAGGGAAAATCCTGTAGGGCGCCGATGGACCAATAATGGTTATGACCATGATAACCGACCACACACGACGGACCATCGAGCAGAACAAGCACCTCGTGAGAACCATGAGTCAGCGAAACAAAGAAACAAATAGGAGTAGGTCCCCAACGACAAATTACAACAACGGTGCAAGGCCCAAACAAAAATGGTTTGCGAACCAGACATTTCTCCCAACCACCCACACATCCCTAAACGGTGCAAGTGAGACACACAATACGGAAAACTAAATTCGGGTAGGAGACCGTTTCCTTTTTCTGCCTCGAGATATGTTAAGAAGAATGGGAACACTAAAAATACGATGGCGCAGCTACAGATACACGATGAGGATAAAGACTTGACAGTCGGAAACAATGCTGGAAACATGAACTCAGATACAATACAGCAAGACATAGCAGAAACGCCACAAATAGAGATCACCATAGCAGATGAAACTTTCCTGGCAGCGCTAGACACTGGAGCGACAGCATCTGTCTGTAGTCTAAAATTCTTTAAACACTTGGAAGCTAAAGGCATACACCTACAAACGTTACCCACCAAAAATGTGTACGTACTAATGGCCATAGGAAGACAGAAACAACGTATACAAAAACAAGTTATGATTCCATTCACTTTAGGCCAAAATCATGTGGAAGTCATTTTTTGATAATACCGCATTTGGCTGTACAAGTTATTCTAGGAAGCGATTTCTTCCAGGCATTTCACGCAAAGATTAATTACGCAGCCAGAATTTTAACCATACGAGGCAACAACGAAGAGTTTCCAATTCCTTTTTCCCAGCAGGCAGTTCCCAACATGCAATTAACAGAAGCCGAAAACCAATTGGAGGAGGAACAATTTTTTGTTCAATGCATTAATATACGCAAAGATATTTACCTTGCGATTTTAAAGACTGAGGAAATTGCTAGCACACATGAGAGTTGTAAAAGTTTTGACTAGATTAATGGCGAGGCAACTGACCTATTCGGCAGGGACGAAAAAGCAAGTTTTTCCCCTGTCACGATAGTAATAAATGGCTCCATGAGAGTGGGTGTGAGTGACAGACCCAAACAGCTGGAGGGAAAGCCACCCTTAGAAACCGCATGTCCGTTCCTTGACCCAAATTTACAAATGCGTTCCAAGCTAGGGGAGAAAGTGAATGGACTCACACACTTGGACGAAAGACAAAAAGAATCTCTTTTTTCTGTTCTGTGGAAGAACAGAGCTGCTTTTACGGAAGGACCAGCTGTGATCATTGCTCAATTCGGTGACTGTTCTTTTGAGTTAGAAGATGTTAAGACAAACAAAAAATTAGGCAGGTATAATTTATCTTTATTGAGACCCTTTAGAGAATTGGCCATTGCCAACGACAAGCCATGATTTGACGCATCCCGAAGTCACTGACCTCATTAACTGTAAGGCAAAAAAAAATTATTGTAAAGCTAACTGTTTGACGCAAATAGGATTGAAGTATAGAGATAGAGCGAAATTTTAGGGAAGTAAGAACCCGAGCTTAAACCAAATGCTACCCTTGTCTACACAAAAAGAATAAAGACACAATTGTAACAAAAAAAAAACAATTATATTTCCTGATATTAGAGTTTATATTGTTTGTGATTCAAAATAAGAAGAGTGTGATAGTGCACGAAGAAAGAAACCTGTCCAAGATATGCACAAATGAGATGCGTGTGATAGTGTACGGAGTGTTAATTATCCACAATATTGCAATGAAAGTATAGAGCTCAAAATACAAATATGCACCAACCAAATATGTCAATAAAAAAAGTGAAGGCAAATCAATTGTTCTGTATGCCAAAAGAAAGTGTAGACTTGCACAAGAAATGTAAAATACAAATATACAGGAATATTTAAGGGCTCATATATGTAACAATGTATTTCAGGGTATTGCTAGGTAACAATGTATTTAAGGATATGTATATATCTATGTATGTATATATTTTGTCTCTTGTTCAGTGTATATGTAACAGCTCAAAAAAAACCTCCTTGCTCGTTCGCGCGTTGATGGAGCGAAGGCCGATAGGAAGTAACTTAGGAAGTAATCCAGTTCACTTCACTTTTGTTGATTACTGTTTAGTGGGACTTTCGAAGGAATTTACAATTTTCCCAATTAAAAAAAAAAACAAATAAATGAGCAAACAAAAGAAAATTGCAATATTCCTCCGAAGGGCATTTTGAGACAGAAACCGCAGTTCGGGTCAGAAACCGCAGTTGGGGGAAAAAAATCCATTAACTTAAGGAATGTGTCAAGGGGCTAGGAAGAAACACTCCCCTAAGGAATGTGAGAAGAAGTCTGAATATTTCTTCACATGACCCCGAAGGTCAAAAAGGAGGGTCAGAGGTGTGAAAGCCTAGTAAGAGTAAAAATATAGGGAAACGAACCTCCAATAAAAATGGTGATGCATCACGTGATACGGGCGGAATAGTCACGGAAATAGGAAAGGGGCGTGCTAGATAGTCTGCGGTAGCAAAGGACGCTGAGAATGGAGAAAAAAGCGACACACTTCATCGTTTTCGTTTTCGTTGTAACGAGCAAGTTGTTTGGGAGCAAAGTTGTAATCTAAATGTTATATAAATAAAGTGGTGGGAAAATCAAGGAAGCAAAGTGTATTTTTATTTGATCGCTGGACCCTGAAACGGAGTCGCTCTATCATACTGATCACTAGTCCGGAGCAAAATCGGTCTTTCGGTGTAGAATCCTTTATATACACCGATTACCGCCTCAAGCAATGCTTGAAATGCTAGAACAACAAATGGAGATTCTGGAAATAGTGGCGTATGCAGATGACCTCTTGGTATTGGTTGAAGGAAATAACCGCCGTGACTTGGAATCGAAAGCGAAATCGGTAGTCGAAAAGCTACAAGGTTGGTGTGAAAAAGTTAAACTATAAATCGCGCCACAGAAGACAGCATACATGTTTTTAAAAGGTAGTACTAAAAGAAATCCAATCATTAAAATCAGTGAAGTAAGCATCAAGAGGGAAAAGAGTTTTCGGTATTTAGGTATAATACTAGACGAAAAACTTAATTTTGATACCCATATAGCTACGGTTAATAAAAAGGCAAATAAAGCAATGATGAAACTGGTCACATTAACTAAAAACCAATTCAGGATTCCATTAGAAGCAACCAGATGCTACCATACAGCGATCTTAACAGGCATAGCTGGATATGGTTCAGGTATATGGGCTGCAAAGGCGAGGCTAGGAAAGAACAAAACCAAACTAAGAAGAATCCAAAGACAGGTGCTTGTGAGATGTTTAGGATTAGTAAGTACAACACCGACAATGGCAATCCTTGTGGCACTTGCAATATGGCCCCTGGACCTAATAATTAGGATGAGAGGAGCCATGTATTGGTTAAGGAAACAAGACAATGGAAAGGTGCGCGAAATTGTCGGTAAAACATGCAGGTCCAAACGTGAAATTCGTGAAATCCTCTTTAGCGAATGGCAGGCAGAATGGAATAATTGTGACACTAGCAGAAGAACTTACGATTTTTACCCGGACATCAGGGAAAGAATAAAACTAAAAACCATCATGCCAAATAGATACGGAGTCCAATTTTTAACAGGACATGGACCATTTGAAACATATCTGCACAAGATCGGCAGTAAAACAACAGATAATTGTGAAACATGCGAACACCCAGGCTCACCGGAACACCTACTATTCGAATGTAATAAGTATGCAGACCAGCTCGCAGAAGGAAGGGACAGCCTAGGCGGAAAGTGCACTATAAACATCGTGCGGTGTGCAGGAGACTTTGAGATACTCCAACGAATGATGAAAATGCTGTCTGACAAGGTCATGGAGGAGTATAAGTTTCAAAGAAGCCCTATGAGAACACGGAGATTAAATAGAGACCAAATAATCCTACAGGACCCAAGAAGATCTTCACGCCTACAGGCAACTCAACAACCACAACCAGGGAACGTAGCGAATAACATTACCAATTCGTTTATTCAAACCGATGAAGGCACTGTTAGAATAAACAGAAGAAGGGGATATTGGATATCGACAGGAAGACTAGAATCGGCAAGAGAAAGACGAGAGCGAAGGAACCAAACACATCAAATAGATGACAACATCTAACATCAACCTCTCTCTTTCGGAGAAAGATCAACTCAAATCATGACACAGGAATCAACAGGATACCGACTTACGATAGTGAAAGCATGGCTAGAGTAGGATATAGGAACAGCAGCTAGTAGTCTCTAAAGAAATGTTTATATGACTGTAAATACATTAGCTAGATTGTAAATGATAGGTTAGAGCTGCTGTATAAAATAGTATAAATGTAAAGTCACTAAACTATTGGTGACTAGTTAGGTTAGTTAGCTAGATAAGTAGTATTAGTTTAATATTAAACATTGTACTTAGGTTAAGAAAAATCTGCGATGTATAAGAAAGAATAAACAATAAAGCAAAGAAAAGAGGAAAAATAAAATCGGCTTGACTCTGCCCTGGTGTAGATCCTAGATGCCAGGGTAATAGTTATGCAGATTTTATTTATTTTATTTATTTTTTTATTTTTTATTTTTTTATTTTTTATTTTTTTTTATTATTTTTTTTTATTTTTTTATTTTTTTATTTTTTTTATTTTTTTTTATTTTTTTTTTTTTTATTTTTTTTGTCCGTCTGCGCGAGCACAAGGTGCAAGCGTGGGAGGACAAAATGGCCAGGTTGCGCGTCGAGGATGGCGACGTGTGGAGGATAGCCAAAGCCCTCAGAAAACACAGAGGTCAGTACACCTCTCCCATTCACGGCACCCAGGGCCTGGCCTATGAACCCCAAGCCAAAGCCAATGCTTTCGCTGACTATCTTGAGCGTACTATGTGTCCGAGAGATGACCCCCAGGACGATAACTTTTCTGAACGCGTCCGTCGGGAGGTGCCTCGTTTCTTACGTCACCGTCCTGAGGATGCGGAGAGACTCCCTACCATCCGACCTAGTGAATTCCAAAGCGTACTCCAAAGTCTCAAACCAAAGAAGGCGGCGGGGCCGGACGGGCTGAATCCCCTAATGCTCCGCCATCTTCCCTTCAATGCGATTCTCTTCCTGACTAGGATTTTCAATATGTGCCTCGCCCTTGGGTACTTTCCACGAGAGTGGAGAGAGGCCCGGGTGATTTGCATATTGAAATCTGGGAAGAATCCGGTACACCCATCCAGCTACAGGTCCATTAGCCTCCTCTCCACCCTTTCGAAAGTTCTCGAGAGGCTAATTCTTGCTCGCTTGTCCCCAATATTGGTAGACATTCAAGCCATTCCTGACCACCAATTTGGTTTTCGTCCTGGGCACTCGACAGTTCAGCAGTTGCTGCGTGTGGTGGAGACCACCGCCCTGGGCTTCCAGGAAGGCGCCTTCGCGGCCGCAGTTTCGTTGGATGTCGAGAAGGCCTTCTCTACGACATGGCATGCCGGACTCCTACACAAAATGATCCATCTGGGGCTCCCAACTCAAGTGATCAACATTCTACACAGCTTCTTGCGACATCGCACATTTAAAGTCTCAGTCGCGGGGAAAACATCAACACTAAGGCCAGTGAGAGGCGGAGTCCCCGAAGGCTCTGTGCTATCCCCCACCCTCTTCAACGTCTTTATGGTAGATTTCCCCACAGAACCACGAGGAGAAATGGCACATTAAGCTGTCGACGTGTTTCTGTTCTGCAAGGACAAACACATTCTCAGAGCCTTCAACCCCATTCAAAGACATCTCCGCCTAACACAACAGTGGTGCCGGCGTTGGCGGATGTGCGTAAATCCGGACAAAAGCCACGCCATACATTTTACAAAGCGCCACACCCCCGCAGACTGCCCCAACTTCAGCTACCGAGGTCGAAGGATAGAGTGGTTTAACTCTGTCCAGTACCTTGGAGTCAACTTGGATAGAGGTTTAACTTTTCGCCGGCACATCAGGGACCTTTCGGCGAAGGTACAGGGAGCAATTGCTTCCCTGTACCCAATGCTGGGGTCTACCTCGATGCCAGTCCGCATGAAGTTGTACCTCTTCCGAGCGCTGGTAATCCCGGTGATGCTATTTGCGAGATCTGGGGCGTGGCAGCAGACAGCTGTTTAGCATGGCTTCAACGTGCACAGAATAAAGGACTGCGGTCTATTTATTCTGTGGGACGTTATTTCCCTACCAGGTTGCTCCACGAAGCATCGGGTCTTCCATACGTGGAGGATGAAATTAGGCGCCGGGCTTCAAAATTATACGCAAGTTTACCATCTCACAGAAGCGCCCTTGTCAGATCACTGGGAAATTATGACCCCACTAGACGCCGATCTAGACTGCATCGGGTCCCCCGTATGGCATGCGGGCACCCTAGATAACACAGGAGCTGAACCTATCAGCAGCTAAAGCCGAGCTCCTCATAATTCTCCCAAGCTGTTTGGCATCTAAATTTCTCCCCAAATAAATTACAAAATATTTAAAACAAAATGGGTGCTAAGTACTGCATCCTCTCTTTCAACCCGAAGGTACCTTGGTAACCTCAAAATTAACTTCCAAACAAAAACCTGCATCATCTTCATCCTACATCTTTCAATTATAATCCTACCTGCGGTAAAACCCTTAATGGTTGGGCACGCAGCAAAAACCTTCTGGCTGTATACAGCCAGCCAGCACGAGCGAGCGAGCGAGCGAACAAGTACAATTAAAAACCAAACTGGTCTTATACAAGGCCTTCATCTTGTCGGTGGTCCTGTACGCGTGCGTGGCCTGGGCCAACGCCTACAAATCTACAATAAAGTACCTCCAAACCGTTCAAAACCTTTCCTTAAGGAAGGTCCTATCCGCCCCTCTCCTCACCACCAACGCACAAATCCACAAGGAAGCGTGCATTCCTACCATTCCCGAGGCCATACTCAAACGGGCCTCATCCACCTCGGCGCGCATTAAGGGGCACACCAACCCCAACATCTATAACATCGGCAGGGGCGAGCCGCGACATCGCAAACATGAGAGGATAAAAATACTGTAGTTGTCGGCGGCTCGCCAAACTGCGCGCCCAGAATCCCTCGGCCCATGGCCGCACAATCTACAAGGCAGAGGCCGCAGTCACGGCCACTGGATCACCCCGCCTGGACTGGCAGACACAAGCTTCGTGTGACAGTGCGTGTGCGTGTGTATAGGTGTGTGTGTATATAGGTGTGTGTGTGCGTGTGTGTGTGTGTGTGTGTGTGAATGTACGGGGGTGAAATAAACCCCCATGTATATATGTATATATATTTATATTAAAAAAACACTTTAAAAACTGAAAAGACAGCATTAAACTGTTCTCGGCGGTCGTGATAAGGCCGCCGAATGGGTTTGATATAACCCACAAAGACAATAAACTATCACCCAAGAAAATTATAGAAACATGTAAACTTTAGCCTGTAAGCCGGGCCCATTGTACCGGAACCAGGCTATATTTCATTATTAATAAAAATGAATGAAAAAAAAAGGGCGGACAAGAGCCCAGAAGAAGCTCACGACAAGATGAGCGAAACGTCGGCAATTTCGACCAAGATGACGCGGCCTTCACCGGAAGCCAAGATCACACATCAAGACACAGGCCGTGGAAGCCTACGCATCCATAAAGAATGATTTGTTTTAATAATGTCCATTGTTGAGTCATATTGGATGAAGAATGATGTAAGCATACAGAAATAATCCCGGATTCCATTGAGCTAGATTAGACATTCATTTCATTTTGCAAGACAAAGGAAATCCTCCAAAGTGAAGTCATATCAAATAAAGAATCAAATGGTGTTCAAATTAGTACAGGGTACATAAAACTTAGAGTTACCTGACATTCAGCTTTCAGGATAAAAGAAATCCTCCAACGTTAAGTCATATTAGACGATGATTGATGTTATATACTAATGAGTACAGAGTACATAGAGCTTAGGGTCACCAGACGTTCATCTGTCAGAATAAGGGTAGACCTCCAAAGTTAAGTCATATCGGATGATGAAGGAAACTATTTTCAAACGAGGGCAGGGTACATAGGGCTTGGAGTTACTAGACATTCAACTTTCAGGATGAGGGAAAACCTATAAAGTTAGGTCATATCGAACAATGAATGCAATGATTTTCAAATGAGTACAGGGCACATAGAGCTTAGAGTTACCAGATATGCATATTTCAGGATAAGGGAACGATTTGGAAAAAAGATCTCATCCAGATAACTTACTCTACTGAAATTCAAACTCTGATCTGTTGGACATAAGGCAGACATGCCTATGCTACAGAGGCAGACAGCAATGTAATCGAAAAATACATTAAACTTTAGGTTATTTAAGTTTACCAAGTCTTCACATTCAGCGCCAACCGTCCATGACATTTGAATTGTAAAGTTTCACCTCCCTTTTCCTACATTACTTCAGGAGTCCCTTTGAATGTTGTCAGACCACTAGCACAAACTTGTCACTTGTATTTATTTGTTGTTTATTAATGGTGAAAATGTTGACAGCAGGACACATTTATTCTGTGTTCTATTAAAAGTATTGAAATCTTAGTTCTTTTCCAGAAGCTACAGAAAGTCAGCTCTACTATTTATTTAATCTCCAATGCCATCTTGGTCAGCTATCCTATGTCTTTTCTCAATTTAATGCTAGCAAAGAAGCTCAACAAATTTTTTCGACAGCTTCTGCATGCATTAAATAAACTTTCTTTAATGATATTGAGTGAATGGACCATCACTTACATTTGTCCTTTCTTCTATAACACGATCCAAACCAGCAGCTATGAAGTAGATGGATTATGGTGTAAGCTAGATAAAAGAGTACAAAATGTTTAAGCTTTTGATTCATTCTTGCTTTTATTATTAACAATTGCGGTTTGAAGGGATATCTGAACTGAGTGTGATGACTCAGGCTCAGGTAGTTTCGTCGGTGGCCTGAATTGGGAGATCTGGGTTCAAATTCCAGGGTGGCCTATCTGACCTGTAGCTTTTCTTGGAAGTTTCCCTGGGTCGCCAGGCAAATATGTTAGTTACATCCTCAGAATGTGTCTACCTGCATAAACATCTTCCCAAATATTTTTTTCTTTGGTATGGAAAACCTTCTTTTAGCTGATTACTTATAATCTCACTAAACATTTTCTTGGAGATGCATTAATCAGAAATTGCTTCATATACCTTTCCTGTCATATTTCTCTGTAAAAGTTAAATATTAGCAATAACTTGCTTATATGCCTATGTTAATTTTTCCTTCTGCTAGCTACTTTCACAGCTTTTTCTTCAATCTGTACAGATGATTGAGTATCTATCCCTCTAACTCTTTAGAACTCAAGTCCAGTCTCATGTAGATTTACTTTATCATTCTCAGTTATTGAAAACTAACCGTTACTATAATTGAATAATATGAAAGTGAAATTCTGATGTGTTTATTGCTAACAGCTACCACGATGGACATTTCAGAACATCTTCAGAGTGGGTCCTGTGGAGTTAAAGTGAAGACTGAGCTGGTAAGTGATGCAGTAGAGCTAACCAAAGAAGGCTTCACAGTGATGAAATTGGAGAAGGAGCCTGAAGAAGCTAAGAAGTACAGCAGTAAACTAGAGGAGTATGAACCAGGAAAAGTACAGACCAACTGGCAGATGCAGAGATGCGAGAACTTGATGGCGAAGTTCAGTGGGGTTTAGTCCTGCCCGCTTTGCAGGGGGAGTTGAGTAAAACCCCTGAGAAGGAATTCAAGTATTGCAGATGTTTTAAGAGTGGAGCAAGCTCAAGAGGCAACTCTGGATGATGCTGCTGCCACCAAACATGAAATGGAGACACCCATGGAGAAAATCAAAGTAGAGAAAGAGGAGTTATCACCACCTGAAGCCAAGAAACTGAACAAAATACATGATGAGACAGAAGGTGCCAGAGGCCCCGTGGCAAATTTTGCTTTGGCTACCCTTGGGTGTGATAAGGCTCCAAGGAGTGAAATCAAGAATGAAACTCAGGGTACGTGATATTTATTATAATTACTATTCTAATGTGGCTCTAGAATCCCATTCTCCTAAACCGTCATTGATATGTAGTTGCCAGAATTAAATATTTTTAGGGTAAGTCTTTTTGTAAGGCAGTTATGCTGTGACGTTAGCTACTATATGTTACTTGCATTGTGTGTGGTTGCCGTGGTTTTGCCAATATTTTACTTTTTTCCTGATTACCAAGTAGTGTTAACCTTTTAAGACTTTCTGAAACCAAAGAAAATGTTTTATATGTGAGAAACAGATAGAGAGAACAGTTTAACTTAAAAATGAAGTCTGTTATAACCCAATCTTGGTATATGAGAGTGTGGAGGCTTTCATGTCCGCAGTCAGTATAACTGAAGTTATTTTGGGCTGTTATGCTATGGTCTGCTGAAGTTTGAATTTCCAGAAGTTTCATCCACAACTACACACATCTTCAGTGGTATGGTGTTAGTCTCCTAGGAGAGGCTCGCGGAGCATTTTAAGTGCTGGCTGTCTGAGCTGTTGTGTTTAAACCCTAAGTGGTCTCTGCTGATTGGTCCAGATGGCAGATGGAAGAAGGCATGAGGCGGGCTTCGTTCTAGATGTTGCTCCACTCAGATCGGTTTGCTTCGATTTCTACTGTTTTGTGCCGTTTCTTGAGTTCAATGATAGGATGCCAGTTACTGAGTATAAAGCTTTTTCATTCTTATTGAAATATAGGGATATTTATAAATTTGAATAACCTCACTTTGTAGCCGGGCATGGTAGTGTGTCATGGATGACAGAATGCTGGTGTCCTGGAACTTAATGATATGTTCACCCTTAGCCTAAATGGTGTGTTGGGCAACTCAAACTTTATCTGTTGAGCCCAAGAGGCAGCTTATTTTCTGTTCGCTCAGTCTGGTGTTGATTCTGCACTGCATAGTTCCCATGTATACGAAAAAATAGGATCAGGGAATATGGTATACATCTGACGAAAGAGGCTCCTGAGGATCTTTAGCAGAATGGTGTGGACTACTGAGTTGTTTGCTTGTTTGGGCTTGAAATCAGTCTTGACACCGTGTTGCTGCAGACTGTGTTTGTCATAGTCGGTGACATTCCTGAAGTTTGGCTATTCATTTCAAGAAGTCAAAAGAGCATGTCGTCTTCCCAAGCAAAAAGCAGATAAACCCAAATACAAGGGCACAGTTTTCCTTCCAATTCTTATTATTTTGCAGGGTTTAAAAATGGCGGGAGCATTTGGTAAAGTGTATATCCCTAACAGGGGACTATGTTAAGAATTAATGTGTTTGAAAAAACTGGCATCTTCGTTCCCGACATGGGTACATACTGAACTGCCCTCATATATATTATCTGTGTGGCAATTGTTAAAAAGCTGGGTTTATCTAACAGGAAGTAATGAGCCTGCTTGATTCAGATTTTTTCTGCAACTTTTGTTTTCAAATGGAAGCCAGACTCACCAACATTAATAATTTGTTTTTTGAGGCTTCAGCAGCCTGATCTGACTACACAGAAACAAGTGCAAAAGTCATGGGTTAGTGTCCTTAGTGTTCTATTGTCCATAGTAGCTCAGTGGCAGAGCGGCTGAACAGAAACAAGAACATCCGTGGTTCAAATCCCGGCTATGGCATTAAATTAATTATATTAATCCTTTGTTTGTAATCTAAGTACCTTACCTAGTCTTGCCATAAACACTTACAATTTTTGACACATACTGTATATTCAGTTTGGCATGTAAACAACTGCGAGTGTGCACACTTTAACTTTGAACCATTGTTAGCTTGTCTTTGAAAGAGGATGTATTTAGCTCAAGTTTTCACCATGGAATGGGGTGATTATGATAATCGTGTAGCTGTCACTGCATTTCATGAAGTTGGAAAATCCGCATGGGAAATTTTCAAGATGCTACAAAAGCTGAAAATCAGTTGTAATGTGTGTACTGCAACATTGAGCGATTCACTGAAACTGGAACAGTGAAGAATCGGCCAAGGGAGGGTCAACCACACATTGTCAGGAATCCAGCAGCACAAAAAGCAGCGGCAGCTCATGTGAACATAAATCATGTGCGGAAGCAGGGTATCTGGTCCTGTGAAATGAACATTTTCAAAAAAAAAATGTCCTGGCTTCTGTCAGAGGACTTGGACTAAGGTCTCATCACCGACATAAAGGACATTATCTTCACACATGCCTAAAGAAGCTGAGAGTGCTTAAATGTTGAAATCTCCTACAACCTTATGCTCTAAATGGTCATCGGAACATCTTCTACACCACTGAAAAATTTTCACTATTGAGGAATCTTTCTATGAGCAAAACAACAGGGTTTATGTATCATCATTTTGGTAAGCCAGTAATAAGGTCCCTTAAGTTCAGAGGGCCCATCATCCTTCCTCAGTGATGGTGTGGTAGGGGATGAGTTATTATGGAACCACCCAGCTACATTTTTGTGAAAAGATTGTTAAAACCAGCACCAGAGTGTATGAAAGCACTGTTTTGGAGCATGTTGTCAAGACCTTGAGTGGCAAATTGTTTCAAAGCCAACAATGGACTTTTCAGCAGGATTCTGCCTCTGCCAACAAGGACAGGTCCACGCAAGCATGGCTCTAGCATTGTGTCTTTGACTTTATTACACCTGAAGATTGGCCCAGTAGCAGAGTGGATCTGAATCAATTGGACTACAGACTGTGGTCACTGCTTGTGGGGATCACTTGTAAGGGGAGACACCCCAACATTATGAGTTTAAAATGTTCCTTTTTGTCAGCAGTGGTGTATTTTGCCTTGGATGTCATCCGTTCTGCCATAGACGAGTGGCCAAAAAGACCTAAGGGATTGGTGCTGTGTGTAATAAATACCTGTATATGTAACATACTAAAGCAAATTAAAATATTTTATCATGACATTTGCATTTTCAGCTTTTCTATTTGTAACATTATTTATGGCTAGACTAGGTATACACAGTTCACTGTTTTTAATTTTCTTAATTTTTAAATCTGATGTAGACGATATCTTGTAAAATATCTTTCAATAGCAGTGACCTATCTTTAACCTGTGTCAGCTGCGGCTGCTATTCATTTACAGCAGATATTTTCATGTGGGTGCAGTTGTTATTGACAAATAGCCATGGAACATTACAGCATTTAACAAGGTGTAGAAATTGTGAAAAATTGTTGTCAAAGTGAATTATCTGTTTACTAAACCTTCCATGTATTGCGTGATACCTAGCTATTATAAGGGACTGCTTTTGCCCTCAATTGGATGGCATGGATCTCACAAACATTAGCTTCCAGCAAGATTGCATCATATGTCATACTGCTCTTGAAACAATAGATCTTTGAAGGAGAAGTTCACAGGATTGATCATTACCCTTGATGGTGATGTTAACTGATCCAAAATTTCTAATGATTTAATGTCATTGGATAACTTCTTGTGGGGTTCTGTTAAATATCCAGTTTATGCCAACAAGCCAGAAATAGGGAATCTCTTTGAAAATTGTTTCAGTAACATTGTATACTTGCAACTCAACAAAGTTTCAGCAGTCACTTAACTGATGTTCTCTTCCTCAGGTAACAAAAATAATGTCACCCAAACGTCGGAATTCCCTATAGAACCGGCCGGCACCAGCAGCAGGAGATGGAGGAGTTCAGACACACCCATCCATTTATCTCAGTCACTAACTGAGGGGATGAGTAGGGAAGTGTCACTTGTCGCTGGCGGCCTCTTCCCACTTCCCCTGCCGTCAGGGCTCTTCGCGGTGATTCACTGAAACGAGAGGCTTCGAGAATACTGTGATATCCCTATAAAGGGCTGCAATGAGTGAGTTCAGTCAGTTCTTGGCGAACTGTGAGGAGCGCCCAGTGAGCGGACGGACTGCGTACGTGCGTCGAAGGAGTTTACGTAATTGCGAGTGCAAGTGGAACTGCAACGGACGATATGGTGAATCGTAGTTGTGTGCGTTACGGAATTCTGTATAATTGGCAAGTGTTCAACTGTAAGTCGGTGGAAATAAAGAACATTTTGAGTGGTGCAATTGGACTTTTAATTTCGCGAACCCACAAAGTCACACTTGTGTCAGTAAGCGGGACGACAACTTCACCGAACATTACAACAATGGACGCGGCATTGGATAAGATTTTGCAGATGATGGAAATGAAGGCCGAACTGACATTGGAAATAAAGACGGCAAATGACAACATCACCGAGAAAATGGAAAAGAAGTTGGAGATGGCAAATAACAACTTGGCCGCCAGGATGAACCAGTTAACAGCAAAAACAGAAGCGGCAAATAACAACCTCACCGCCGAGTTGAAACACATGAAGACGGCTAACGACAACATTAGCGAGAAGATGGAAGAAATAAAGACCGAATTGACCACAGAAAAGAGGGCAGCGAATGACAGTCTGGCCACGGATATGAAGAAGGCGAACGAGTTCCTCGCTGCCAAATTTGAGGAAGAGTTGGCTAGCGCTAGGGATGACGTCGCGAAGCTGGGCAAGCGGATGGGTCAAGTAGACGACCGCCTTAATGATTTAGAGGAAAGGGTCGAAAATAATGCCGCACCCTGAACGCCGTGGTGGAAGACGTCGAAGACCTTGCGAACCGCGTAAACAAGCTGGAGGGAAAGGCCGACAGCAACGTCAAGTCCCTGATCGCCATGGTGGAGGACGTCGTCGGCAGGAAGCTGAAGGAGTTGAAGGCTCACGCGCCGGGACGCGACACAACATCTGCGCGCGTCAAAACTCACAAGTATGACGGCATGTCAACGTTTGAAGTCTTCCGCCGCCAGTTCGACAGAGTGGCCAAGCACAATAAATGGTCACCAGAAGAGGAGGCCACACAGTTAATAACCAGCCTCCAGGGACGGGCCGCGGAACTCCTGAACGCGGTGCAGACAACGGCGGCGCCCAAGGACATCTCGGAAGCCCTGGATAATCGTTTTGGAAACCACCGCATAGCCGCAGCGTACCGCAGCCAGCTAAAGACAAGGTCACAGCAGCCAGGGGAGACTCTGCAGGAGTTCGGCATAACGATTGAGCAGCTGGCTAGCATGGCCTTGGTTGACCTGCCACCGGAGTTCAAATCCCGGTAAGCCGCCTACAAATTTGTCGACGGCGTACGAAACTCGGAGATTCGTCAGCGCCTAATGCTCGGCGATTCCAATCTGTCCCCGAGGCGCTAACGGCAGCACTAAGAATGGAGGCGGCCAAGGTGACGGCTACCCCAACGTCAAGAACGAGGGGTGTCCACTACGCCGGAGACAGAAGGCTAGCCGAGGGACGCCGGCGAACACCTAGTGGCCTGTGTTGGGGTTGTGGACAGCCGGGACACCTAGAGAGAGACTGCCGACACCAGGACGGGCAGCCGGAAGAACGAGTAAGGTGCGGCGTGGAGAGGGGCACGTCGGCGCCATTACCACCATCCCCTCGCGTGACACTGTGCGCCGTCAGCCGGCGTATGGATGACAGCCAGTCGCGGACGGTTGGGTGAGAGGGAAGACATGCCACGTGCTGGTGGGCTCTGGGGCAGCCGTGACCATCTTCAGACCTGACGTGGCGAAGGGTTTCCCGACGAGGAGGCCGAGCCGACCATATCAGCTTGTGACGGCATTTGGTGACACCTTGCCTATGGAGAACGAAGCGCTGCTGGAGCTGACCTTGGGACGGAGTACCGTGCGTCTGTGGGTGTTCGTCGCGACGGTGGCTGAGGAGGTGTTTCTGGGACTGGATGCCCTCAGCAGCCACGAGGCAACGGTGTACGTCGGTAGGAAGGTGCTGTAGCTCAACGGAGAAGGGGTTATACTCCATTAACCCGAAGAGCGCCTTGGAATTCGCAGGGCGGTCTTGAACGAAGACGTGATTGTCCCCGCGAGGAAGAAGGTGATGGTGACGGCGCGACTAGAAGGCCAAAGAACCAGGAACATGATGCCGGACCAGAAGACGCCTGTACGCGGATTGTATGTAGCCAGGGCATTGCTGCCGTGACGAGAGGAGGTGACAGTTAGACTGCTAAATCCAGCGGACACATATCACGAGGTCCTGGTGGGGACGGAGTTGGGAACGTGCGAGCCCCTGGTGAGCGTAACAGCAATCGACAACACACAAGAGCCGGAGCCCGCTCAACATCTGCGTCCCCGGCTAGAAGGCTTTCTAGAGAGGGCGGCCGAACACCTGACCGCAGAACAACTGCAGAAGTTCGACAACTGCTGAGGCGATACCAGCGCGTCTTCAGCCAAGGCGATTGTGACTACGGCGGCACGGACAATGTGCTTCACCGCATCGACACCGGGAATGCCCGGACAATTTGGCAACCACATAGACGCGTTGCGCTGGCGAAACAAGGGGTGGTACGAGACATGCCGGAGGACATGAGATCCAGGGGCGTGATTGAAGAGTCAGACAGCCCTTGGTGTTCCCCTGTAGTTTGGTGACGAAGAAGAACGGTGGACTACGCTTCTGCGTGGACCACTGGAAGCTGAACGCTGTCACCCGGAAAGCCTGCTTCCCCTTACCCCACATTGACGACACCTTGGACACACTAGCTTTTGCGCAGTGGTTCTCGACTCTGGACCTGAAGTCGGGCTACTGTCAGGTAGCTCTAGATCCGAGGGACAAGGAGAAGACCGCTTTCTTGACAGGCCAAGGGCTCTGGCAGTTCATAGTTATGCCCTTTGGCCTCTGCAACGCACCAGCCACCTTCCAACACCTCATGGAGTCAGTGATGACAGGACTGACTTACGACGCCTGCCTGCTATACCGGACGACATCATTATCGTGGTTAAGACTTTTGAAGACCATCTCGAGGATCTAAGTAAGGTGTTACAGAGATGGCAGGCGACCAACTAGAAGCTGAACGTGAAGAAGTGCCAGGTCTTCCGCAAGGAAGTGAACCACTTAGGCCACAAAAATCTCAGCAACCGGAGTGGACACAGACCCGGAGAAGACACAAGATTTGAGAGATTGGCTTCACCCAAAGGATAAGAAGGTGTTGCGCAGTTTCCTGGGGCTGTGCAGTTATTACCGCCGCTTCATAAAAGGGTTATCCAATATCGCAAAACCCCTCACCCTGCTGATAGGGGAACAGCGGCCTTATGTGTGGATGGAGGACGCCGAAAACGCTTTCCAGAACCTAAGGGAGACCCTGTGCAGTGCTCCAATTTTGGGTTTCCCACAACCGTGTGGCGCCTTCATTGTGGACACCTACGCCAGTGACCATTGCATTGGAGTCGTCCTATCGCAGATCCAGGACTGCCATGATCGGGTGATAGCCTACTACAGCAAGACGCTATCCAAAGCAGAGAAGAACTACTGCGTCACCGACGAGAATTATTGGTAGTAGTAAAGACCTTGGAGCACTTCCACAAGAACCTGTACGGTCAGCCATTCCACCTGAGGACTGATCATTCCGCCCTAACCTGGCTATTGAGCTTTAAGAACCCGGAAGGCCAGACAGCACGTTGGGTCCAGAGGCTGCAGGAGTACGACTTCACCTCGGAACATCATAGAGAGAAGAGCCACGGTAACGCAGATGCCATGTCCCGAAGACCCTGTCCAGAAGAGTGTGGCCAGTGCACAAGAGTGGAAGAGAAGGAGCGTGCCGCATCAGTCCGAGTGGTTGTGGCAGTGCCTGCGGACGGCTGGGATTGCGCACACCTGAGCAGGAAGTAGCTGTCAGACGCAGACTTGGGACCACTATTGAGGGAAGTGGAGGCAGGGACGAGACCAACCTGGGAGGACATCGCACCGAAGAACGCCACCTACAAGTCGTACTGGACCCAATGGGACCCGTTGAAGAAAAGAGAGAGCGAGCTGTTCCGGGTTTAGCACAGAGGTTCTACTCCCATTAGTCCTGAACCCGTAGGAACTGGATCCGGGCCTCCTTCGACCAGGTAGTCATCCGAGCTCTCCCAAAGGGCGCCTGGCGTCCTCCGTGGGGCTTTCCGTGAGACAAGAGCTAGAGACTAACAACCCCCCATCTGGTCCTATGGACTCAAGGCGGGATGGAAGTGGATATGCCACTTACGCGCGTCAACACTCAAGGTGAAGACTACCGAACAACCTCGGTGGGGCCACCTGGTGATCTAGCACACCTTCTTCTAGCTTTGCAGGCTATTACCCGGGAGAATTAATGGCTTCCCTCAACCCCGTCCGAAGACGGACCCGCTTCCCACGGGTTTCTGGAACACACTACCCCCTGGAGACTATCCCAATCCGAAAAACTCCCGAAAGAGGGGCTCGGCTGTTCGGCCCGAGCTTCCTTTAGTAACGTCAGAGGTACCACGAGTGCTAAGGGTCCGCAGCGCCCGCACTTTGGCAGCTGAAAGGGACGGATCCCTTCCCCTACGGGAGCTGTTCCGGGTATGGGAGTCACCCGAAGGGAAGACGCAGAGAGAACAGTTGGTGCTTCCCCGGCGTAAGGTCCCGGAAGTCTTGGAGGAAGTGCACGCCGGTACTTCGGGAGGACACCTGGGAGCGAACCGAACGATTGACAAACTACGGCAGCGCTACTACTGGTTGAGACTCCGAGCAGATGCTGAGAGATGGTGGCCGGAGGTGTATGCCATCCCAAACCAAGAGGAAAGAAAAACACACAGCCTCGTGGATCAAGTGTTCGGTCGATTTGGGGTGCCGTTAGAGCTACACAGTGACCAGGGTACCAACTTTGAGTCCAACCTAATGAAGAGGCCATACAAATGCTTGGGGTGAACAAGACCTTCACGACGCCTCTACATTCCCAGTAGGATGGCATGGTCGAAAGATACATCAAGACCTTAGAGGAACACCTGAGGATGGTCCTGGCCAGCCATCAGCGAGACTGGGACGTGAAGGTGCCGCTGTTCTTGCTGGCCTTCCGCTCGTCTACACACAACACAACTGGGATGACGCCAGCCAGCTTAATGTTCGGCCGAGTGTTACGCCTCCCTTGTGACCTGGCTTTTGGTAGCCCTCCGGAAGCGAAACAGCCAGGGACCGAGTATGTGGAGAACTTGGTGAACCATCTCCACGACATGCACGAGTTGGCTCGCCAGAATATCCAGAAGGCGAGCGACCGCATGAAGACCAAGTATGACAGGCAAGCCAACAGCCAAGGGTTGCAGCAAGGTGACCTGGTCTGGTTGTACCGTCCTACCCGGACCAAGGGATGCTGCCCGAAGCTCCAGCAGCCGTGGCAAGGACCGTACCGGGTGGTGAAGAGGATTAACGACGTGGTCTACCGCATCCAGAAGGTTCCTCAAGGGAATATGTTGGTGGTACACCTGGATCGCCTGGCACGCTTCGATGGTGCTGTTCGGAACGACCAGCTTTGAGGAGGGAGCAGTGTCACCCAAAGGTCGGAAGTCCCTAAAGATACGGCCGGCAGCAGCAGCAGGAGGCGGAGGAGTTCAAAATCACCCACACATTTATCTCAGTCACTAACTGAGGGGATGAATCGGGAGGTGTCACTTGTCGCTGGTCGCCTCTTCCCTCTTCCCCTGACGTCTCGAAGCTTCGCGGTGATTCACTGAAGCGAGAAGCTTCGAGAAATCTGTGATAACGCTATAATGGGCTGCAAAGGATGAGTTCAGTCAGCACTTGGCGAGCTGTGAGGAGCGCCCAGTGAGGGGACGCTCTGCGTACGTGCGTCGAAGGATTTTACGTAATTGCGAGTGCAAGTGGAACTGTAACGGACGATCTGGTGAATCGTAATTGTGTGCGTTACGGAATTCTGTGCAATTGGCAAGTGTCCAACTGTAAGTCGCTGGAAATAAAGAACATTTTTGAGTGGTGCAATTGGACTTTTCATTTCGCGAACCCACAAAGTCACAATAATGATTTTCCAAACTGAAAGCAAAGAAACATTAACCTCTATCATTTATATAACATGTTTTATTTAACTACAAAGATAAGACACCCTTGTTGAAAACGTGTTATAAGACTTAGATTATGAATAATCTGATGTGACATATTTGTTACAGGTGGCAGTATCTCAGACAGGTCTGCCCGGAATACCTGGTGCCGCTACTAACGTGAAGATCCCTAAGTTAGGTGAAGGATCATCGAGTATTCAACGTATCTTGCTGTGAAATGGGCAGGTGCTCTAGTTAAGTTAAGCAAAGTTGCTAGTGTGCTGTGAACATTATTGTCTAGGGTAAATTTAGTAATGCTAAGGATCTATTCATACTCACAAGGGGACTATCACCATTTTCACACTTGTATACACCTAAGAGTTTCACGAAATCATCTTTGGTCTATGGGGGGCCTGTGTACGGAATATAGCTGTAAGTACCTTATTTGTTATTAAATTTAGATTGCAAATTCGCAAAAAATTTAAGGAAAATTAATACATGTACACAAAGTATTTTTTCTTCTCTACATTACCTTTATCCCACCGAATGACAAAATTTCAAGCAGTTCTGATATAGCATCTTTTATGGTTCCCCTTATATTGGATTATTCCTTAGCATTTACAAGAAATTAGCAATAAACTGATTATTTGAATTAACCTGAAATAGATAAAAAAGTATGTTTGTAAGAATAGTTATTACAATAGCAGAGAAAGCCATGTGAGTACATATATCGCCATTAGCTTCTGTTATGTGTCTAATGGCATAACTAAGAAGGTAAATTAGTTTTGTTTTTATTGCAGGGAACAACGGCAAAAAATTGAAAATATGTGCAAGTCTACTGTGGACCCAGCAATCCGTTCACAGTTGCAAACTCATCATTAGTTACAGCCCACTTAGATTTAACCTCAAAACCAGTAATAAACTTCGGAATTGCAGCTCGCAACAAGAATGGTTATGGTCCAGCAATACAAGTCAGGTTGCTTCAAGGTAGTCTACCCCATTGTGTATCTTCTAACTGGTCCTATTCAAAGTACAGTATTTATTTTCTAACCACGTTCTTACTACAAACTTGAGTGGAAACCGATGTTGTAAAATTGGAAAGGAAACATTCATACTGCCCTGACATTCATGAGTAATGAGGACTTAACAATCTTGGTTAATTATATATAAGGGACATTCAGAAAGAAACGAGCCAGTGTGTGGTATGTGCAAACCGGTGACCGGATGATAGTATCATGGCATGTATAACGAAATGTTGTTCCGACCAGAGTATCGAAGTTCAAAACCCGTCGCAAGAGGGCACGCTTGCACAGAATGTGACATTGCAAAGCTAGCAGCAGCACACATCAGTCATCCAACGCTGCCAGTCGCATTGAAAAGAGTGAAATGGAGGCCTCGAAAGAAGAGCAAGGAAGTGTTTGTTTTCTGGCAGCGGAATGAGTAGGGGGAACAGACATTCATCAATGAATGTCACAAGTGTATGGCAAACACTGAACGTTCCTTGCAAAGTTCAAGGTGTGGCACAAGTACTTCAGGGGATCATGTGCGTCGTTAGCTGATGATGTACGGTCTGGAGAACCACACTGCATTGTCAATGACATCGTCCATCTGGTTGATGTACTCATTACCCAGGACCGCCGAGTGACAGTGAAAGCCAAGCCACGGAAGTCGGATTGAGCAATGGAATTGTTCACACTATCATAAAGGAACGACTGCTCTAGGGCGAAGTGTGTGCCCTTTAGTTGCCACACAATCTTCAACTACAACACGAAGCATGTCGATTGGCCCACTGCCTTGTTCATCTGCAGTGCTATGCTAGGGAAAGGAATGTGTTCCTAGCAAGAGTGGTGGTTGGAGAAAGGTCATTGTGTCATCATTTTGAACCAAAATCATAAAGGCAAAGCCTCCTGTTGAAGCATCCAGGGTCAGCACCAACAGAAAAAGCCAAGGTCTTCCACAAGAGTTCCTGAAAGGTTATGCACGTTCTTCTTTGACAAAGATGGCCCTTTCTGATACACTTCCAGCAGCACGGGACAACGGTGAATGTCCAGCGTTACTCGCAATCTGACCTGTGGGGTTAACGTGCTCCACGTCAGTTCATATCCTCAAATGGCCAACACAGTTGAGAAAATCCTGCAGAAATTCAAATGGGATGTACTCAGCCACCCATCATACAGTCCAGACCTCTCTTCTTGTGATTATGCCATTTTTGGTCCCCTTAAGAAGGCTCTGAGAGGCCAACAATTCACCTCGAACAACTATGTCCAGCTGTACGTGTGGAACTGGCTCACATGCAGCCCCGGGACTTTCATGAGATGGCCATTCACTGCCTTGTGTCACAGTGGGACAAGTGTCTCAACACCCAGGGCCAAAGCTTTTAACAAAGGGTACTGGTTTCTGTAATAATTATGACTCTGTCTCATTTGTTTTTGAACGCACCACATATAATCAATTTGTTGGACCAGAGTATAAGCCTATGATACAGTATGCTTTGGAAAAAGCAGGTTATGATATTGACATCCCTGTATCAACATCTCTAAATATAATTAGTGCAGCTTTTCATGTGGAACTGCATGAATGCAGAAGTTGTTTGTAATGTGATACAAATTTAGTGGGGTGTGAACATTGTTCTTCCAAATTACCCACTGAAATCCTGCATCTACACTTTGCAGATTAATATAATTACTGTCAGATGTGTACTATATGCGTGTTCAGCACTGTTAGTGGTACTTCAAGTAAATGGTTTTAGCACTATTGATTGAAAATGTAATTACACACTGACATCATTGAATTATGTATAATTTTTCTCCTATGGTACTGATATCTTGTTACCTCATTCTCTGTATTAAATGTCACTGAGGCGAATTGCAATATTTTGCATGGAAATGACAAGGAGCTTTGTTTTACAATCAATTGTTATTCTAAGTATGTTTTCGTGAAGTTCTGAGCAATCAAGCTTAGAGATGTCCCTTGTTAGGTTAATACCAAAGTGAAAATTTCCAACGAAAACCTTCTGTTGTAAACTACTCTCCACATTTTCATTGGTGTTGATTACAGGAATAACAGAAATCTTGAAGTGTTATGGCACCACAAGGTTGTTTCACATTTCAAACCCTGCCGATTTAGCATGACTAACTCTTTAGTCTCTTGTATCTACAGCAAAATGCACTGATTTAAACAGGTAGTAGACAATATACAGGAAATTTGTAAAAAGCTGATTCATGTATCTGATTTAATATGCTTTCATTGTTCATTTGTATAGCATTGTAGGTAACGAGCAATTCAGTAAGCTAAGATGGCCTTACGCACAGTCTAGTCTACATAACCATGAATAAAGAAGAATATTATACAGAACAAAAGCCATACTTCACAAAGCAGAATAAAATGGATACAACAAAAGTCTGGTGCTTAAGAAAATTATAAAAGTTAAACTAAAGATAACCATTAAGGTAGCAACTACATTCACTAAACAAAAAGAAAGCAACGGCATATTTAGTTGATTCTCATAACACCCAAAACACATTTAATAAATTCAAAAGGATCTTTAAGGAAGAAAATATCACGTTACCACTTACTAAGGGAAAATCAGTCTCAAAATTGCTAAATTCAAAACAAAGGATGAAATCGCATCAGTTAACTGATCCAGAATATTTTAAATAAGTTGCAAGAATTGTGAAAAATGCTACATAAGTGAAAGAAAAAGATATCTAAAAACTAGTGTCAAAGGGCATTTCAGAAATATCCGATTACAACAAGAAAATAAGTCAGCAGTAGCATTTCATTTTCGGAACAAAACCATTACATTGGTCCAAATCCAAAATTATTAATAGTAGTGATAAACCAAAATAAATGACAACATGGGAGAACCGATTCATATAGAAAAATAAAGACTGCATAATGAAGTTTGAAATCCCATCAGTAGATAATTCGGCAAAGACGTCATAATTCCTCTGCTAGATGAGAACGGAGCAGAGGACAACAACAAATGTGAGTCAGAACATTGTAGTTAAAATTGCAAGCAGTGACTTCTGAAACTAGTTCCTCAATAATAAAAAATGTTATATAACAGAGTGTGAAAAACTGACTACAAATGGTCTTTTTTAATTGACTTTTACGTCACTGTTACTAAATTTCTCCAATCGCACTTAACAGTTAATGAACTTTGATTTACTGTCATCAAGTTCCCTCTGGAAATATATTTCACTGCCACATGATTTCGCCATTATAGGAAACCACCACAACAGACACAACAACATGGGTCAGTCAGACATGTTAGTAAAAAAGGTTAAAAGACATTAAAAAGTGATGCTAGTTTTGCCAGTACTGACATCATTGATAAATATGGTCATCTGTATATGTGTTCTATGAATCTGATATGTTTCTTGGACCTTGTTTGCAATTTTCTCTCTGTGTCAAATACGCTGGTGTCAGTTTTGGAAACTAGTATAATAAATTACACCTTGAAATGTTAACATTCCTCACTGCCCAAGCTTAGCCATTGACACTGAAGAGCACCTGGTTTTGTAAAAAAAAGTTGAAGTTTAGGGGCCTCAAGGCAGAATTGCCTAGAAATTTCTACAAGCAGCTTTTGGATGGAATAAAATACCTTCTGTAGTCATTTTAGCACCTTCCAGTCTAACTGAAGCTGTGCCTGCAGTTCCTCATATAACTCTCACAATGTGCAAAGGGCTATGCTTCCACTTAACTATAAAATTACATATAAAATACATATAAAAATGTGTATAAAAAGACATATAAAAATATATATAAAATTATATAAAATTACATATAAAAATTGTCATAGGGCCAGTGGTATTTTGCCTTTTGAAATCATAAATTTAGCATTTTGATTTTTACATTTAGCATATTGTAGAACTAATATCTTTCCAATTTACCATTATATACATATTGAAAAAAGATTAATTTCCGTTATTTTTAAACAATGAATATTTATATTATTGATAAGAGATTTAAAACACATTTATGGTGTGTTAATACTGACAGTGAGTTACAGGTGCATAGAGTGTCAATTTGTTTTACCTTAATATAGGTTAAAACAATACACAGAAGTATAGAACAAGCTGATACAGGATAAAGCATACTACATGACACAAAAAAGATCAATGCACACTGATGTAAAACAAGCACAATTAAAAGAAATTGCACAAAATTGTCCTATGCCATAACTCATAATTTTATGATTCCGTTATGCTGCATGAAAGCAGTGAATATATTTCAAGATTCTGTTCTGTCATTTGAGTCCTCATGATACTCAGAAAAAAATTGTTTCTATTGAAACTTCTTTCAGCATCTATGCTGTTGGTAGGACTCAAATACATTTCTGGGCAATGGTGGACAATGGTAGAACAATAAGGTAATTTACCGTGAAGGGTTGCTTTCCACATTCCCGATGAGTGGCCACTTAGTTCATTGCTTTCTAAACATGCAGAGTTTATACAGAATCTTCAGTTAAATGTTTCAGCTGAAAAAGCTTTGGAAAAAGATAATTACTTGGATAAATCTTTGATTTCATATTTATATCACCTTTAGAGTCAATTTCACACTTTACTGCACTATATTGTATTTGTGAAAAATTGCCACCCTTAACAATGGTCTATGCTCACATTTTGCTTGTACTGTGTAGCTGCATGTTTTATTTAACTAAAGAATCCACCAAATGGCAGATGAAACGAGGAAAACAAACGAAAACATATCTTGTTTAAAAGCCTGCATGTGATGCTACTGCATATATGGTTCAACCATAGCTAGCTCAACAACTGTTACCTTACTGAAGGAGAATTGCTTGACGTTTATTTCAATGGAGAAGACTCAGTAAATTTTTTGATGGTGAAAATGATGGCGATGGCAATTATGTAATGTTTTATTAAGTTATCTACATTATTATTTATTGATGTAGGGTTATTTCTTGTAAATTGTAGGAGTAATGCTTTTGAGTGTTTTCTTACACCATTGTTTTCCATTCAAGGAAATGTAGTTCATTTCTGTTCTGATTTGTTACTTCAGTTCATTACAGTTCTCCGTTGTTTAAATTATAAATAGTTGCCTCCTAGAAATAAATCTTATATGTTTATGCAAATATAATAATTTGTAACATAAAATTTTACTTATCTCAAAAGAAGGTAATGAAAATTTTCATATTAATTGACAATGATCGTTATTTCATGAATATTCATTCACATAATCAGCTCAAACAACCTCAATTTCAACGTAACAATCACTAGAGGTCACTATGTCTTTGCCAGTACTACCAAAAGCTGGAAATGAAATAAACTTTAAAAAAGAACGACTGCCGGTATTTCAAAGTTCATTACATGATGTATATTTTTTAATATAAATATATTTTTCCAAAGCATTAAATAGATCACACTATTTAAATGTATTAATAATCTAACTTCTGCATTTATTTCATGGCTGTATGGCAAAAATAATCTGCTAAAGTCGATTTATCAGACTGTTTATGGTGAATGTAAAGAATATGTTTATTCGTTCTGGTTTCCAAATTAACTTTTGTCTTTCCAATATAAACTTTATCACAATCTAAAAAATTAAATTGATAAATACCATATTTTTTAATATTAGGAACTGTATCTTTTTAGAGTAATGTAGTAAATTTTTAATAGTGTATTTATTTTGAGGAACTAAAGCTACTCCAAATTCTTTAAAAGATTTTTGAAGACTTTATTTACCCAAGTTAAGTAAAAGAAAGTTAAAGTTAAGTAAGTTAAGTTAAAGTAAGTAAAGTATTTTAAATTATAACCGTCTTTTATTCGTAAGGGTAGAATTACCCTTAACAGATTTTTTTATAATTAAATTTTTCAGCTTTTTATGTATAAACTCTTTATTAAAATGATTTATTAAGGCAGTATTAATAATATGTTTATATTCTTTATTATATGAAAGAATTTCCAATAAGTTAAGCTCCTCAAAATAAATATAATATTAAAAATTGACTACAAATCTCCAAAAAAGAGAAAATTTCCAAGAATAAAAAATTTGTTATTTATGAGTTTATTTGTTTAGATTGTGATAAAGTTTATATTGGAGAGACAAAACTAAATGTGCAAAACAGAAAGAATGAACATTTATGAAACAATAAGTATAAACAGACAGATAAATGGGCCATGGCTGATAATTTTCAGTCATTTACCTATGAAATAAATGCAGAAGTTAAATAATTAAAAAAATTAAATGGTTTGATAGATTTAATGTTTTGGGAAACAAATATTTAGTTCAAAGAATAACTTTTAAAATACTGGCAGTCGATTCTCTTTTAAAATTTACCTCATTTTGAGATTTTGCTAGTACTGGCAAAAACATTGTGTCCTGTAGTGATTGTAACGTAGACAACGAGGTTCTTTGAGCTGATGTGAATGGGTATTCATGAAATTGCAATCGTCATTAACTAATAAGAAAATTTTCGTTTTCTTTTCAGATAAGTGAAGCTTTATGGTATACACTATTTTATTTGTATAGTGTTTGCTGCTTCTCTGTGACTAGCTTCATATTTTACGTATGTTATAAGTTAGGGTGTCTGGTTTTTTATTTTTATAAAATCACTATTGAATTTGTATTCTGTTTCTTGGAATTTTTATGTGACTTCTAAGAAATTTATGTTTGCATTCATTATTTAGTTTAAACACCACTAATAAAGAAAAAAGTAATGAATCACCCCAAACAGTTCAGAAGCTACCATTTTTTAAAAAATCCTTGAAACATCAGTCAGGAGGGCAGACGTGTCAAATTAAGGGCCAGGACCGATTGTTTCCACTAGTGAGAAGAAAAGTAGGAGTTTTATCATTTATGCTGCTATTCTGTGTTTGATATGTTAAATTTAATATAAGGAAACAGTAATATCAAATGGGTGTAAAGGCTGTATGTTGCTGTTGCAGACATTGCTGCAGGACCCAAGGCTCGTGGGGGAGTTAAACAACCCGATTCCAGTGTAAAAATTGAGGGATCTGCAGTGAAGAAAGGCAAGAGCGAAGATGGAATATAATAAATGGTGTTACAATTAAATAGTTTTTCCCATATTCAATCAAGTTTTTGTTGTAAAGTTCAAGCAAGATGAAGTTGTGTTATTTAATTTTATTACTGGGGCAATAAAGACTAGATGAAATTATATGTGACTGGTGGAAAAGAATTAAATTAATGTGAAAATTTTGATTGCCAGTTTTTTTGGCAGTTCAGTTTCAGTCATGAAACTATACAGAATATTTTGTAATTTACAATAAAATTGAATATACTGGAATTATTTTCAACTATAAGATTTGTGCAGAGAAAAAAATATATTAGTGATTATGTTGGTGTTTTGAGTGGAAACAAGAAGGCAACTATGAAAGGAAAATATACAAAATTACGTTAATATTGGTTGTGAAAGCAATAATTTGTTATGAATCTTGCTGGCACATAATATGAAGAATTCTCTCGTGAAAATATCACTAATCATTTATTGTCACCCATATGCCGCAGAATGGGAGTAGTACTAGAAACAGAGGGCTAATGCACCTGATATTAAGTTAATTTACATTTTCATTTAATTTTACACATAGAAATAAAATATATATTTATTTCATGTAGTTTAAAAACACAAAATCAAGTAAACCTATGCAATTGGAAAGTATAGTGCAATGTACGTAATACACATTTCAAAATAGAACAAATCAAAGTGAGGTTTGGTATTCAAAGCTTTGTAAGTCTAGCTCCTACATACTTGCCTATAACCACTCGGTTATCAGTGGACGTTTAGTAACTGAGACTCCATTATGAGAGGAGTCAGTAGAGCAAAGCTAAAGAGGTGCATTCAATGAACCAGCAATGGAAACAATGTGGACTTAGGAATATATAACTGCACTTTCAGCATCTCCTCATTTTTTTGTATGTTCAAGGATATATATTTTAAGTAAATATAATATATATATTACATTTTACGAATAATGCCTCTATGTTCCTATCATATAACGGTACCATGTTAAAGACTACTGTGTTCCCATAGTACATAAAAGAAGATATGTATCTGATTGATTTAACACTACCCTGAAAAAGGCCCTGGCAGCCCTTCATTTGTTCTTCCTAGACAATTTTATAGTTTGTCTTTCCCAGCTTCTGAGTACTAATCCTTGCACATGGCTCGGTCTTTTTCTTACCTCACCTTTATTATCTAAACTCCTCGTTAGACCATCCTTGATATCACCACCTGCCACATGAATGTACTGTTGCCAATCTAGAAAGAGATTGATGTTTCCTATGAACAGAGAGGTGACTTAGGGATTATGTGGTGAAGGTGTTTAGGTTGAGATTGCAGTGGGTATTATTATGAGGGCTGTTCAATAAAGAGTGATTATAATTTTTTTTACTGTCATAGCTTTTGTACTAAAACTCAAACTAATTATATTCTGTTAGCTTAATGTGAAACAAACATGTAATAGTAGTTTCATTGTTGGTACTCCTGGTTCCCGCCTGTGAGAACCAGGCAAGTTCAGACATGTTCAGTACCAGTACCGCAGCTATGGAGGTAACATGTGAAGAACAATATGCAGTTTTGAAATTCTGCTTTCGTCTTAGTGAATTTTCGGTTAAGCACTATACAATGCTCTAGGAGGCCTATGGAGAGTCTGTTCCTCCCTACAGCACAGCTCGAAGGTGGTTTAAAATGTTTAAGAGGGCAGACAATCAATTTCAAAGGAAGGTGGACCTGCTGCTCCAGTTACTACTCTTACAGGAGAAGACATTAAAACTGCTGCTGCCATTAAGAGAAAGGACCGATGAATTACCTTAAGATCACTTTCAGAAATACTGAATATTTTATTGGGTGTCACCCAAAAATTGGTGACAGAAACATTACACATAAGACATGTTTGTGTGCGATGGATTCCAAGACTGTTGATATCTGTACCAAAGGACATTTGCATGCAGGTCTGCATGCAATTAAAGTTGATGTTAAAGGAAGATCCGGAGCTTCTTTCAAACGTAATCATTGCAGATAAAACTTGGCTACATCATTTTGATCCTGAGAGCAAACAGCAAAGCTCAGTGTTGAAATCTTCTTCATCAACTACCCCCAAAAAGCAAAACTGGTTGCTTCCGTTCGGAGAGTTATGTTCATCTCATTCTGTTTTATTCATGAAATGGATTATCAGCATGTTGTAACTGCATATACCTCATTAACTGGAAAATACTGCAGGAATGTCCTGAAAACATTGTAAGCCTATATCAGGCGCAAAAGGCTACATTTGTATAATGTAGGCTGGATGCTGCACCACGATAATCTACGGATGCATTTTGCAAATGTTGCTGCTGAATATCTTGCAAAATTCCATGTGAAGTGCATACCTCACCCTCCCTATATTCCGGATTTAGCCCCATGTGACGCTTTTAGATTCCATAACTTGAAGAAAAGCCTTCATGGGAGGCATTATCCATCATCGGAAGCTGTGGTGTAGGCTGTGGAGCCGATTTTGAAGGATCTCTCAAAAAAAAGTTTCCAGCATATCTTTGATGACTGGCAGAAATGCTGGGAAAAGTGCATCAGATTCAGGGGAGTCTATTTTGAGAAGGAGCATAAAAATTATGAGGATGTGTAAAGGTACGTTGTAAAAACAAAAGCTGTAATTATTCTTTATGAACAGGCTTTGTATATTACTACTTTTGGATATTTGTTGATTTTGCAGCACATGCTTTATGCTTTCATACATTTATATTCATGGGACAGTTAGAATGTATTTTTTGTATATTTCTCTGCAAGTGTGTTTTCTAATTTCCCAAATAGTCTCATTTCCTTCTCATATAATTCAAATACTCATAATATCTCCTTAGCTGCAATATTTCTCCATAATGTTGGTCGTGCCACGGCTCAGTGGTTAGACCAGTTGGCTCTCACCAAGGCGGCCCGGGTTCGATACCAGGCGACCACAAAGTGAGATTTGTGGTGGACAACGTAGTGGTGGGGCAGGTTTTCTCTGGAATCTCTGGTTTCCCCGCCATCTCATTCCACAGGTTCTTCATCTTCAGCTCATGTATTACCAGTTTCACCACCTGCTGTGCCGTATGTAGTTAAAGTGGGCGTTTAATACTACACACATCCTCGTAAGGTTATTGTATATTTTATATTTGAATATATGAAACATACTACACCTGCTTCAGTGTATTATTGTCAACAATATTTTTGACATATCTCAGTATATACAAACCTTTATTTATCTTTTTCGTTATCTGGATTGTATGTAGCAGCCATTTTAGATATTTATCTATAATAATCCTTAAAAAATTTGTTACTAATGCCTCAGGAATGGTTTTCCCAGCTATTTTAAGTTCTATAAGATCTGTGTTTTGTTTTGTGAGTTTGAAGTTCATCCAGGTAGTCTTTTTTATGTTTAATTCTAAATGTAGATTCAACAAGCATTCCTTTAGTACATTTAGAATGTGGTTTGCTTTATTTTCTGCACCTTTGATAGTGAGATCCCTAATTATTATTGTTGCATCATCAACAGTAATAATGTATACATTAAGAGTTTTGCAAATTTTCAACCATTAATCTCTTATAGTTTAACCGTATGGGGAAATAGTAGTAGCATTATCAAAGTATCTAGAGTCCAAAAAAGGGTAACTAGGATTATCATGAATTTAAAGAGAGCAGATAGTTGTAAGCAATTGCTCAAAAAATTAGGCATATTGTCATTACCAAGCATTTACCTTTTAGAAATAATAGTACTGGTTAAAACGAACTTAGATAAATTTCAAAAAAGCAATGATATTCATGACCTATAACACGAACAATAGTTCAAAGTTCCGTGTCACCTATCATAAAAAGAAAATGTTTGAGTACAGTTTTAAATTCAGAGGAATTCATATCTACAATAAACTGCCAATGGAAATAAAAAACATTGAGTCCTTCTCAAAGTTTAAAAACACATCAAAGAAGTATTTGTTACGTGAAAGTTACTACTCAGTAGACGAGTATTTAAATGACAGAGGGTAGGAATAAAAGGAATGTAAATATTAATTATTAATTTGGCTATTATGCTTAACAACTTACTGTACTTCTTGTTTTTTGTTACTAATTTTTGTGTAGTTATAATTTGACAATTCCACATCATGAATGTATGACTTATGGATGCAATAAATGAATATGAATATATGAATATGAACAGCATTAATGTTAAATTAAGGCTGCTTATAACTTTCACTGAGGGTAGTCACATATGCAGTACAGTAGAAAACAAATACAGTATATGATGGAACACAGTTCAGACACTTAAAGAGTGACATATTTATTGCTTTTAAAGTTCACGTCCAATTAGCCATATTGAAATCAGAAAAGACTGAAACAAAAATGATTTTAGCTTCAGTTATTATTTTAGGCGTAAGAGAGGCTTTCAAATTTCTGTAAATTAATTATTGGTGAAAATAAATTCAGTTTCTCAGGGTTAACAACAATAATATTTACTTCTTATCAATCATTGAACTATAATCACCATCTGGCAGTGAAAATTTATTAGTAGAGTTAAGAGATCGTCTCATACACTTCACAAAATATGCCCACTGTTCCAAAGGACAATAGCATATTTTTATGTTCATCAGTTTCACTAAAATATATTCATTAACTTCAGGAGAAACGAGATCATCTACTTCAATGTCAACAACATGTTGACCATTGTCAGTATAGACACTTTGAAGAATTCCACTTTTTATTTATTACTGCAAGTGATTGTTAAAGAAATAATTAAAAATGTATGCTGTGCATTGAATAAATAATAGATAATTGTTGGTTGGTTACCTATACTCCCCACATGGCAGCCTTGACCTTCGGGGTAACATCACCCCACCACGTGATGACCACACTCCAAACATAGGGTGAAAGTTAAGATGATGGTGAGGTGAGGGCTTATACCGTGCATTCCAAACCATGTTGGGCATGGTTTGCACATGCACACCCTGCACATGCGCTAGACAGACATGAAGGCATGGATAGGTCTGACTTAAAATTGCCAAATGTAGAGCTGGGATTCAAACTCTGAACCCTTTTTAGGAGAGCCGCAAACGAAATCGATGTTCTACAGTGACGCCCTTTTATTGAATAAATAATAAGTGCTACCAAAAAGAAACATACTTAAGCAGAGTATAATAGGTTTATGTTTGACTCTGTGGTGTGGGGGTAACATGTCTTAGTCATAAACAAGAGGTCTTTAGTTTGAATCTCAAGTCAGGATGATTTATCTGGATAAGATTTTTTAGTAGGATTTTTAAGCTTTTTTGATTTCTGATTTTGGTAATAACTGGCAAAATCATGGTAACCTCTGGTGATGGTAGCATTGACGATGCAGTTGTTTGGGACTGGAGATATAAGCAGGAGTGTACAAAATCAATCTCAGCAATTAATAAGACAAATTAACGTAATTTTCCTTTACGATAAGTGATGTTACTGTTCCAAATAGTTATGTTTGTTTAGTATTTGTTGCTTCACTGGAGTTAGCTTTATTTTTTAAGTAAAGAATGATTTCTTTTAATAATGTCCATTGTTAAGTCATATCGGATGAAGAATGATGTAATAATAGAGAAATAATCCCGGATTCCATTGAGCTAAATTAGACATTCATTTCAATTTGCAAGATAAAGGAAAACCTTCAAAGTTAAGTTATATCAAATGAATGAAATGATGTTCAAATGAGTACAGGGGACATAAAGCTTAGAGTTACCTGACAGTCAGCTTTCAGGATAAAAGAAATCCTCCAATGTTAAGTCATATTAGACGATGAATGATGTGATGTTCAAATGAATACCGGTTACATAGAGCTTAGGGTTACCAGACGTTCTTTCAGGATGAGGGTAAACCTCTAAATTTAAGTCATATCGGATGATGAATGTAATGATGTTCAAATGAGGGCAGGGTACATAGAGCTTGGAGTTACCAGACATTCATCTTTCAGGATGAGAGGAAACCTCTAAAGTTAGGTGATATCGAACGATGAATGCAATGATGTTCAAATGAGTACAAGGCACATAGAGCCTGACTTCAGGTCCAGGGTCGAGAACCGCTGTGCACCAGCTAGCTTGTCCGGGGTGTCATCAATCCGGGATAAGGAGAAATAGTCCTTTTGGGTGACAGCGTTCAACTTTCTGTACTATACGCAGAAGCGCAGCTCCCCGTTCTTCTTTGTCACCAAGACTACAGGAGAACACCAAGGGGTGTTAGACTTTTCTATCACTCCCCTGGATCTCATGTCCTCCAGCATGTCTCGTACCGCCCTTTGCTTCGCCGGCGGAACGCGTCTATGTGGTTGCCGAAAAGGCCGGGTATCCCCGGTGTCGATGCGGTGAAGCACATTGTCCGTGCGGCCGTAGTCACTGTCGGCTTCGCTAAAGACGCTCTGGTATCGCCTCAGCAAATGTCGAACTTTCTCCAGCTGTTCTGCGGTCAGGTGGTTGGCCGCCCTCTCCAGTAAGCCTTCTAGCCGGGGCCCCAGGTGTTGCGTCGGCACCGGCTCCTGTGTCTTGTCGATTGGTGTCACGCTTATCACGTGCTCGCACGTTCCCAACTCCGTCCCGGCCTGGACATCGTGATCGGTGTCCGTTGGATTTAGCAGTCTCACAGGCACCTCCTCTCGGCACGGCAGCAATGCCCTGGCTATACACAGCATCATGTTCCTGGTTCTCTGGGCTTCCCGTTGCGCCGTCACCACCACCTCACTCCTCGCGGGGACAACCACGCCTTCATGCAAGACGACCCTGCAAATCCCAAGGCGCTCTTCTGGTTGACGGAATATAACCTCTTTTCCGTTGAGCCGCAGGACCTTCTTGCCGACATCGACCGTCGCCTTGTGGCTCCTGAGGGCATCCAATCCCAGTATCACCTCCTCAGCCACTTTCGCGACGAACACTCACAGACGTACGGTACTCCTTCCCAAGTTCAGCTTCAGCAGGGCCTCCTTCTCCACAGGCAAAGTGTCGCCCGATGCCGTGACAAGCTGGTATGGTCGGCTCGGCTTCCTTGTCGGCAAACCCTTCACCAAGTCAGGTCTGATGATGGTAACGGCCGCCCCGGTGTCCACAAGCACGCGGTAAGACATTTCTGTTACCCAGCCATCCACGATGAGGCTATCATCCATCCGCCGGCTGACGGCGGGCGGTGTCACTCGAGGAGATGGTGTGGACGCCACCAACGTGCTCCTCGCCACGCCTGGCCTTACTCGTTGTCCCGGCTGCCCTTCCTGGTGTCGTCAATCTCTCTCTAGGTGCCCCGGCTGTCCACATCACCAACACAGGCCACTAGGTCTTCGCTGGCGTCCCTCGCCTGGCCTTGCGTCTCCGGCGTAGCGGACGCTCCTCGTTCTCGCCGTTGGGATAGCTGTTATGTTGGCCGCCTCCATCCCTAATGCAGCTGTCAGCGCCTCGTGGATGGTCTTATAATCGCCGAGCATTATTCGCTGACAAATCTCCGTGTCCCGTACCCCGTCAACGAAGGTGTAGGCAGCTTCCCGGGACATGAACTCTGGTGGGAGGTCGACTAGGGCCTTGCTTGCCAGTTGTTGAACTGCCAGGGCGAACTCCAGCAGCGTCTCCCCCAGCTGCTGTGACCTTGCGTTTAGCTGGCTGCTTTACGCTGCGGCTAAGCGGTGGTTTCCAAAATGATACTCCAGGGCCTCCCAGATGTCCTTGGGCGCCGCCGTTGTCTTCACCGCTTTTAGGACTTCCGCGGCCCGTCCCTGGAGGCTGGCTATTAACTGTGTGTCCTCCTCTGGCGACCATAAGTTGTGCTTGGCCACTGCCTCGAACTGGCTGCGGAAGACTTCAAACGTTGACGCGCCGTCAAACTTGGGAGGTTTGATACGCCCAGATGTTGTGTCGCGTCCCGGCGCGTCAGCCTTCAAATGCTTCAGCTTCCTGCCGACGGCATCCTACACCATGGCATTCAGGGACTTGAAACTGCTGTCGGCCTTTCCCTCCAGGTTGTTTACGCGGTTCGCAAGGTCTTGACGTCTTCCACCAAGGCGTTCAGGGTCTTGGCGTTATTGTCGGCCCTTACCATCTAAATCATTAAGGCGGTCGTCTGCTTGACCAATCTGCTTGCCCAGCTTCGCGACGTCATCCCTCACGCCGGCCAACTGTTCCTCAAATTTGGCGGTGAGGAAATCGTTCGCATCTTTCCTTTCCGTGGCCAGACTGTCGTTCACTGTCCTCATTTCTGTGATCAATTCGGTCTTTATTTCTTCCATCTTCTCAGTGATATTGCTGTTGGCCATCTTCATTTGCTTCAACTCTGCGGCCAAGTTGTTATTTGCCGTCTCCAACTTCTTTTCCATTTTCTCGGTGATGTTGTCATTTGCCGTCTTCATTGCCAATGTCAATTCGGCCTTCATTTCCATCATCTTCTCCAAAATCTTTTCCAATGCCGCGTCCATGTTTGTAATGTTCGGTGATGTTCTCGTCCCGCTTCCTGACACCAGTGTGACGTTGTGGGTTTGTGAAATGAAAAATCCAATTGCACCAATCAAAAATGATCTTTATTGCCACCTACTTACAGTTGAACACTTGCCAATTACACAATACTACGTAATGCACACAATTACGATTCACCAGTTTGTCCGTTACAGTTCCACTTGCACTCGCAATTACGTAAACTCCTCCGACGCACGTACGCAGTCCGTTCTCTCACTGGGCGCTCCTCAAAGCTTGCCAAGTACTCAACTGACTCACTCACTGCAGCCCCCTTTGTAGGGATATCACAATTTTCTCGAAGTCTTTCGTTTCAGTGAATCACCGCGAAGGTTCCAGACGGCACGGGAAGGGACAAGAGGCGGCCAGCGACAAGTTACACTTACCTAATCATCCACTCAGTGACTGAATGGGTAGGTGTGGCCGAGCGCCTCCGTGTCCTGCTGTTGACTGCCGGTTCTATAGGTAGTTCCGACGTTTGGGTGACAATACCAGCAAGTCTTTAGCCAAGGTGATAGTCACTACGGCCGCAAGGACAAAGTGCTTCACCGCAATGACAACGCGGACGCCCGGTCTATTCGGCAACCACCTAGACGCTCTCCGCTGGCGAAGCAAGGGGCAGTGCGAGACATGCTGGGGGACATGAGATCCATGGGAGTGATTGAGGAGTCGGACAGTCTTTGGTGTTCCCCTGTAGTCTTGGTGACGAAGAAAAAATTCGAGCTGCGCTTCTGCGTAGACTGCTGAACGCTGTCACCCGGAAGGACTGCTTTCCCATACGCTGGATTGACGACACCCTGGACACGCTAGCTCTTGCACAGTGGTTCTCGACCCTGGCCATAAGTCGGGATACTGGCAGGTGGCTTTAGATCCGAGAGACAAGGAGAAGACCGCATTCTCGACTGGCCAAGGGCTCTGGCAGTTCACAGTTATGCCCTTTGGCCTCTGCAACGCACCAGCTACCTTCCAAAGCCTCATGGAGTCAGTCATGAGAGGGCTGACCTACGGTGCCTGCCTGCTATACCTGGACGACATCATCATCGTCTGGAAGACCTTTGAATATCACCTCGAGAATCTGCGTAAGGTGCTACAGAGGCTGCAGGCGACCAAATTGAAGCTGTACGCGAAGTAGTGCCCGCTCTTCCGCAAGGAAGTGAACTACTTAGGCCACATAGTCTCAGCAACCGGAGTGGCCACAGACACGGAGAAGACACAGGCTGTGAGGGATTGGCCTCACGCAAAGGATAAGAAAGAGCTTCGCAGTTTCCTGGGGCTGTGCAGTTATTACCGCCGTTTCATAAAGGGGTTCTCCAACATCGCAAATTCCCTCACCCGCCTGACAGAGGAACACCGGCCTTATGTGTGGACGGAGAACGCCGAAGACGCTTTCCAGCAAATGAAGAAGACCCTGTGCAGTGCACCAATTTTGAGATTTCCATAACCGCGTGGCGCCTTCATTGTGGACACCCACGCCAGCGACCATTGTAGTGGACGTGTCCTATCACAGATCGAGGACGGCCATGAGCGGGTGATAGCCTACTACAGAAAGATGCTATCCAAGGCAGAGAAGAACTACTGTGTCACCCGGCGAGAATTATTGGCGGTAGTGAAGACCTTGGGTACTTCCACCCGTACAAGAAGAGTTCGGCCAGTGCACAAGAGTGGAGGAGAAGAAGCATGCTGCAGCGGTCCGAGTAGTCGCTGCAGTGCCTGCGGATGACTGGGATAGTGCAGGCCTGAGGAGAGAGCAATTGGCGGACGCAGACTTGGGGTCTCTATTGAGGGAACTGGAGGCAGGGACGAGACCAACCAGTGAGGTCATCGCACCGAGGAGCGCCACCTGCAATTCATACTGGGCACAATGGGACTCGTTGAGGACCAGAGAGGGCGTGCTGCTACGGGTATGGGAATCGCCCGATGGGAAGACTCGGAGAGAACAGTTGGTACTTCCCCGAAGTAAGGTCCCGGAAGTCTTGGAGGAAGTGCACGCCGGTATTGCAGGAGCACACCTGGGAGCGAACCGAACGATTGGCAAAATACGGCAGCGCTACTACTGGCTGAGGCTCCGAGCAGACCCTGAGAGATTGTGCCGTCAGTGTCACGTGTGCGCAGCGAGTCGCGGCCCCCAGACTAGGAGCCGGGGTTTCATGCAACAGTACAACGTCGGGGCGCCATTCGAACGGATCGCCATTGACATTGCTGGACCGTTCCCAGTTTCCGACCGAGGCAACAAATACCTGATGGTGGTCGTGGAATACTTCACAACGGGCCGGAGGTGTATGCCATCCTGAACCAAGAGGCAAAGACAATCACAGACTGCCTCGTGGAGCAAGTGTTCTGCCGGTTTGGGGTGCCGTTAGAGCTCCACAGCGACCACGGCACCAATTTTGATTCCAACCTGATGAAAGAGGCGCTACAAAGGCTTGGGGTGAACAAGACCCGCATGACACCTCTACATCCCCAGTCGAATGGCATGTTCGAAAGATACATCAAGACCTTAGGGGAACACGTGCGGAAGGCCGTGGCCAGCTATCAGCGAGACTGGGACGTCGAGGTGCCACTGTTCTTCCTGGCCTACCGCTCTTCAACACACGACACCAATGGGATGACATCAGCCAGCTTAATGTTCGGCCGAGAGTTACGCCTCCCTTGTGAGCTGGCTTTTGTTGGCCCTCCGGAAGCGAAACAGCCAGCGACCGAGCATGTGGAGAACCTGGTGGACCATCTACACGACATGCACGATATGGCTCGCCAGAACATCCATAAGGCGAGCGACCGCATGAAGACCAGGTATGACAGGCAAGCCAACAGCCAAGGGTTCCAGCAAGGTAACCTGGTCTGGTGGTACCGTCCTACCCGGACTAAGGGCCGCTTCCCGAAACTCCAACAGCTATGGCAAGCACCGCATTGGGTGGTGAGGAAGAATAAGGACGTGGTCTATCGCATCCAGAAGGTTCCCCGAGGGAAAATGTTGGTGGTACACCTGGATCTCCTGAAACTCTACAATGGTGCTGTTTGGGACGACCAGCTTTGTGGAGGGAGCAGTTTACCCGAACGTCGGAACTCCCTATAGAACCGGCCGGCAGCAGCAGCAGGGGACGGAGTCATTCGGCCACCCTCACTCATTTGTGTTATAGCTGTAACGAGGGGTCGCTGGAAAAACATCAGTGTGCAGTCTCTTTCCGCTCCCCCTGAGTCCTCAAACTTACGGGAAATTTAATCTAATCCCGAACCTTCTAGATTGGCCAGTTGGTCCTATATAGGCAACGCGTTGGGCTGGATGTCAGTTATTGTCGAGCAGTCGTCAGGATCGCCCAGTGAAGGAACGGACTGCGTAAGCGCATAGAAGGAGCCTACGTAATTGCGAGTGCAAAGTGGAACTGTAACGGACTGACGGGTGAATTGTAATTGTCTGCATTACGTAGCTGTGTAATCGGCAAGTGTTCCGATTGTAATTCGGTGGAAATAAAGAACAATTTTGAGTGGTGCAATTGGACTTTTCATTTCACGAACCCACAAAGTGTTGTCGACTCAACAGCTGATGATGTTATAAAGATCCTAACGCAACGTGTTAGAGGTAAAAACTAGCAATAAGTGGTGCGTTGAGTACTGGTTCGACTCAAAATTATATTAATTTTGTCCTTGATTGTATCATAGTCCTTACACAATGGAAAACTTTATCATTTTAAACAGCACCAAGAATGCAAATTTTATCTAGTTTCACTTCAAAAAACTACTAGACTCACAAGTGCCACAGCAAAACTGAAATAAAAAGAAATTACAACATGTGATGGCACCAAGAGCACTTTTCAGTCCCATAAAGTTATAAAATTAATGTAAAATACATCAACCAGTTGTACCAAAAGAATAAAATACTAAAAGGTTGTGCAAACGAATATAATTTAAACTAATTTCTGACAAAAGCGTGGTTAGCTTTGTACACTGGGCAAATCAAAATAGAACAGTTGCACAGTATGCAAAAAGTATTATCATTAAACTAGGACTTTCACACAAATTCCAGCAATAGAGATGAGGAACTAAGAAATGAACTAATTTTGCATGAAGAGACACACAAAAACATAAAATATCGCAAATGCTCACATAGAGAATCCCATGCTACAGAAGCTAAATTAATATCTTCAGAATGTAGCATGGAAAGAAACATTTATAACAATGTACCCAGTGGCTCCATCTTTACGTTGAGACCCACAGGAAAACTGAATAGCCGAGCTAGCACTTATTAATTTTAAAGCTACTTCACATTATAATAGAGCTTAACAATTGGGGAACGGGAGTGAAACTTTTCTATAGGCTGTTTGAGGGACACCAAAAGGTTTAAGTTTACATGATAGGATGTGTTCCAGTATTTTTGTTCCCTCAAATGCTGTCATTGCCCTCTTAATACCAGTAGAGGCAAGCATCTGACCTTTTTCAGGTTCAGATCCCAATAAAAGAATGAAACTGGCATATTCTGCTCGCTATATTCAGACTGCATAGTTCCTGACTTACTCCACATGCTGCATCACATACAGGCAAATGATGCCAAATTAGCCTAACCAGATACACTAAAGATATTCCCTACATGTGCTTTGTAAATATATCGCAAATCTTTTGGATTTCATAGTCGTATCCTCATAGCTGTTAGCTATATGACACTAGTCATCAATCACAGCATTCAACTGGGCGTTTATAGATAGAAATTAAAAATTTGAGTGAATAGTATGTCCATGCATGTATGTATGCCAAAATTACTTTACGGGAGATTTTTACCCTAAATATTTTAAAAGTTTTGAATTTTTGCCAGTAACAACATTTTGAATGCTTTCTACCATTAGTGCAGGCTTCTCTTCTTCTTGTTCTCCTCCTCCTTCTCCTCCTCCTACTCCTCTTTCTCTTCAAGCAATAAACCTCCTAGGGCTTGTTGCGTACTCCAAATGCATATTTCATTAGGTTATCTATCATTTTTAGGCCTTCCTAAGTGTTGTTTTCCTTTGGGTCTGTAATTAAATATTTCCTTCGGGTATTTTTCGTCATTTATTCCACATAAGTGTTCTAACCACTTTGTTATGAGCTATCTCTTAGTTTAGGTTAAAGATCTGTATTTGAATTTTTCTTTCCTTGTTCTTTATTCTGTCTTTTCTAGTGACTCCCAAAACTAGTCTTCAAAGTCTCCTTTCTGCTGCATGTAATCTTGTTAAAGCAATGAATCTAGGATGATACTCCGAAGGTGTATCCTGTATGCTTAGCGGTAGGAGGATGGCATCCCCATCACTAAGGTTAATCCACACAGCTTTCATACTGTAGCTAGGGGACTATAAAATTTCTGATCACCTGCAAATTAATGGATATGAATACCGGAGTGCGATAAGGATGTTGCACATCACCCACTTTATATAAATTATATTCAGACAACACAACCCAATAATGGAAACATAAGCTAAATATTTTAAATATAACTTCTGATATTAATGAGAACAATTTTGTAATTTCAGTTCTATATGCTTCACACCTTTTAGCAACATAATAAACGTTTGCTCATACTGTTAAATTATTAGTATACCATGCAGAGTTGATGGAACTACTTCACTGGATTTTGGATAAGGATCCACGAGTGCGGTGCAAAGTGCCTCAACTAGTCAATTATCCATGGATTAATCAGGAAGTTGACATTTCACGCTACTCATTCAAGGATGTTGTTTCATGTTGTAAGTAATAAACAGTTCAATATTGAAATAGATATAACCACACAGTGATAACACTTTAAAAGCACAAATCAGAAGAAATTACTATTTTGAGTTGTGCTGACGGACTCTCAGAATGGAGTGCTCAAACTTCAGTGGCATTGTGAGTCAAATTTTGGGACATATTTGTTTCACTTACTCTGTAAATTAGTAGTATATATCCCAAAATTTGACTCATATTGGGAAGGCAGAGTCAGACTGCAAATTTCAGTGCCATAGCCAGTATTTGAACCATGGATCTCCCAGTCTCCATCTGGTTGCTCTTAAACAATTGAGCTTCAAACGCAATGAGCCAGCATGACATTAAATTCTCCAACTGACTCACATTGTTCCTGGTATACCAGTAGGGGTTTTCATAGACACTTGAAAGAACTACCTTAATTACGACTTACAGTGCATAACTTCTGGGCATAACCCTTGGATCTACACCGTCAGGGATCGAACGCAACACTATATCGGTTTCCGAGTATCCGGAATATATTTTTTCATTGTTCTTTGCCTAAACCTATCCCAAATGCACTCCAAGAAGCCTCCAAATACAGCAAAAAGGCCTAAGTACACCCGCAAGAAGCCCTTAATTCTCCCAAAAGCAAGTAACTACGTCAGGTTTTATATAGCCTATTTCTGAAATGTATTACCGTATCTCATTGGTGAAACGCACGCTGTATCGAGTGAGTCGGGGATTCATATTTCAAACCTATTTATTCCAACGCTTTTTCATTCTGTGGAAGTCCTATTGTTAATCAGCTGTTTCTTGCACGCGTGCGCACACCCATGCGTGCCTAAATAGCATAAGGACTGCATAGTCACATGATCCAATCAGCAGAGGAATAAACTGTCTACATTTAGTTTGCAGCGGCGTCATCACCGTGCAGGAAGTTGTGTAAGCCGAAACACCCCACACGTGCCTCATAGCAGGGTCAAATTATCCAATCAGCAGGGGAATAAAGTTTTCTTTTATATAGTTTTGCAATGGTCTGGTTTACAGAATAAGCAAGTTCTGCTATCGTTAGATCTGCTACGACATCAGCTCACAGAAATTTGAGTAAGCAAAATCACCTACACGTGCCGCGGAGTGTCAGAAATATGAGGTGGGAAATTCTTGTGAGAGTGCTAATTAGGACAAAAGAGGAGCGTCATTCATGCAACAGTGTAAATTGAAGGTCTTAGATGAGAAATTCATGTAAATGTTTAAATAAAAAATGCGAAATTCATTCATTAGAACACTGGGTTGAAAAATTCATGTGACAGTAATTTATATAACTTTTCCCTCCATTTAACCCTTCCGAGATATTCCTTGTTATTTGTCTGAGATTTCCAATGGTTCTCTTAAAGGCAAAGTCAATACGCATATAGCCGTTCAAAACAGACCAAAGTGCAACTGCACGCTCAGATATTCACGCACCTGCTGCAGGACACACTTTTGCAGGCTTGCATTTTTTTCTGTAACCCGTAAGTGTTTCTGCTTTAAATGGCACACACACAAGTAGTTCTCTTTTCTCTAGAGCAGCGCACGTGCAAGGTAAAAGCCAACACAACAAACATTGCTGGAATGTATTCAAATACAATATAGGGAAATGTCTACTTTTCACACTCTCATCACTTACGCACCACCTACTTTAAACTTATTATTGGTCTAATTCATGTTAATGCAGCCAAATGTTACTATATATTTCCGTTGAATGCTCTTTTTAAAAGGATGGAATGCACACACAAGCAAATTGCTTTCTCACAAATCTGCCTTTACCCCTCTCGACCAATCAAAGACATTCTTATTTTAACCAATCGAAACCTTACACGTCACTTCCTCCTATTGCCGGTAGTGAAATGTGAAGCATCATGCTTCTGAGAAATTGCTGAAAAAATCCTAAATGCGCCTAAAAAGCAGTTCTCACGGTAACAGGAAAAAAGACGTGGGTGTTTAGGTTACGTAAATTCCAGTATAAAAAGAGGTGGGGAGGACGTCAGCGAGCATTATAGGAGCGCAACACATATTGTTTCAAAAATGTTCATTCTGATGAAGTTCTATTGTTAATCAGCTGGTTCTTGCACGCGTGCGCGCGCTGCGTTTTGTCTGATTTTTTTTGAAACATTAACAATTTCTTGAAAGTTCAAAATTTTTTATTTTTTGAAATATTAGCAACTTTTGAAACTTTAGATTTTTTAAAATTTTTGGCAATTTATGAAATTTTAGGCAGTTCTTAGAAGTTTAGGCATCTTATGCAAAAATTAGGCATTTTTAGAGGGTTTGAGGAATTTTAGGAAATTTTGGAATGTTTAAAAATATTTTGAAATTTTAGAACTTTGTAAAGCATTTAGAATATTTTAAAGTTTAGCAGCTACTTCCTAAAGCGTGCAGGAATTTGTGTAAGCCGAAACAGCTACACGTGTCGCGGAGTGTAAAAAATGTGAGGTGTGAAATTCTTGTGAGAGTGCTAATTAGGAGAGCAAGGAGCGTCATTCATGTAAATGTGTAAATGGAAAGAACCAGAAGCGAGACTCATGTGAAGGTTTAACTTACAAGCCTCAGGTAACAGATTGATGTTGATGCAGCTAAATGTTATTGTATATTTCCGCTGAATAGCATAAGCCGAACGTGGCGCCTGCAGTACGACAATTTTGATTGTGTGTGCATTTTTTCTGTCACCCGGAAGTCTGACTCTTTTTAAAAGGATGGAATGCACACACAAGCTATTTGCTTTCTTCTACAATACCGGACGTTCCAGTTAAAGACCAAGTTCACAGGCATTGCAGAAATTTATCCAATTTCAATATAGGTAAATGCCTACTTTTCATTCTCATATTACTTCCTCGTCACTTTCTGCTAATTTGCATTTTATTTCCCCCGTATTTCTTTGTTCCAGTTTTTTTTTCATACAATCACAAACGTGTTTAATTCTGCAAATCAAAAATCTGCTTTTACCCCTCTCGAACAATCAAAAACATTCTTATTTTAACCAATCAAAGCCTTACACGTCACTTCCTGCCTCCGTTTCAATAATAAACTCACCTGAATTTCTTCCTTTGACCGCCCAACAGTCAGTCTCCATTCCCTCTCCTAAAGTCACGTAACCTTTATTCCAATGTATTCTTAATACAAATAAAAAAGATAACCCCTTTTCCTCAAAACCTACTCCACCAAAGGGTGCGCCGGGCGTTGAGTGGCGGATGCAGAGAGTCAAGAACGTCGGGTTGCGCGGAGTGGTTATGGGATGCAGGAAGACCAGGGTGCGCGTGGTGCTTCGGGGCCTGCAACCAGTCCAGGGGATGCACCGTGACCTCCAAGGTCAAATGGCATGACATCTAACGCCAAATTGTATGATCCAGGTGTTTTTGATTTTCCCGCCTTTTTCTGACTTCCGGTTTGGCATGAACTCGACTTCCGGTTTGGCATGATCCAACACTTTACTACTCTCTACATACTTCGCCCAGCGATTCTCCGACCTCTAAAATCCGTCCAAATAGTACTCGGCGTTTTTCAATATAGTCTCCTTGTAATTCTACACACTTCTCCCAGCGATGCTCCCATCTCTGTAAGCCATCCAAACAGTACACGGCGTTTTTCAGCATAGTCTCCTTGTAACTCTACACACTTCTCCCAGCGATGCTCCTATCTCTGTAACACGTCCAAATAGTACTCGGCGTTTTTCAACATAGTCTCCTTGTAAATTTACACACTTCTCACAGCAATGCACCCATCTCTGTAACCCGTCAAAATAGTACTCGAACTTTTGTCAACATAGTCTCCTTGTAACTTTACACACACTTCTCAGCGATGCTCCTATCTCTGTAACCCGTCCAAATAGTACTCGGCGTTTTTCAACATAGTCTCCTTGTAACTTAACACACTTCTCTCAGCAAAGCTCCGATCTCTGAAACCCGTACAAATAGTACTCTGCGATTTTCAACATAGTCTCCTTGTAACTTTATGCACTTCGCCCAGCGATGCTCCCATCTGTGTAACCCGTCCAAATAGTACTCGGCTTCTTTTAACATAGTCTCCTGGTAACTCTACACTCTTCTCCCAGCGATGCTCTTATCTCTGTAACCCGTCCAAATAATACTCTGAGTTTTTCAACATAGTCCCCTTGTCACTCTACACACTTCTCCCAGAGATACTCCCATCTCTGTAACCCATCTAAATAGTACTCGGCGATTTTCAACGTGGTCTCCTTGTAACGCTACACACTCCTAACAGCGATGTTCCCATCTCTGTAACCCGTCCAAATAGTGCTCAGCGTTTTTCAACATAGTTTCCTTGTAACTCTACACACTTAACCCAGCGATGCTCCGATCTCTGAAAGCCGTACAAATAGTACTCGCCGATCCTCAATATAGTCTCCTTGTAACTCTACACACTTCTTCCAGCGATGCTCCTATCTCTGAAACTCGTTTAAGTAGGACTCGCAGTCTCCTTGCAACTGGATGCTGCCTCGACCTCGAAAGAATTAGCCGGACATAACAAAGAAGCTAAAGGTATTGAAATTACTGTAGATTATGCAGTATATAATTATCCATCTGAACACGACAAAACAAAGATAATTCAAGAAATGAATTCAAGAGTAGGTGCCGACAAAATGTCTGTGAATGGAAAGAAAGCGATATTTAGTAACTTGGCAAATATTGTTGAGAAATATGATAAGTTAAAGGAAGAAAATATTAAATTGAGAACGGAATTAGCCATTCGCAAAGAAACAACTGCAATACAACCTTTGGCTGCAAGTTTCTCACAAATATTACAAAAACCGAAGACAGTTGAGAATATAGAAAAAATAGAAAAAACTGCAAGAAAACAAAAACATACTTTATTTATCTCATCTGAAAAAGGAAAAACAACTAAAGAAGTTCAGGAAATAGTAAGCAAGAACTTCAAGCCAGCTCAGGAGAAAATAAAGATTAGCTTCATAAAGGCTACAGAATGGACACTAATAGTGGAAACCGAAACTAAGGAGGATACTTAAAAGATAATGAATAGTAAAAATTTGAAGGAGAAAGACCTAAAGATGGAAGAACCCAAAAGTAGAAATCCTCTAGTAATAATTTACGATGTACTAGCTGGAGTGAAAGAGGAGGAAACAAAACGAAATATGTATTTACAAAACTTTGATGATATGTCTTGGGAAGACTTCGACAGTAAAGTTAACTTAAGATTGAAAACGGGACCAAGAAATAAGGCAACAGTTGACCATGTCATGGAGGTTGAGCCATTGCTAAGAAGACGCATTGTAATGTTAGGAAGACTATATATTGGCTTTTAATCGGTTAGCGTAAAGGACTTTATAACAGTCCCTAGATGCCTCAAAAGTCAGGGTCTTGGACACGTAGCTAAGTTTTGCAAAAGTGAACATAGCAAATGTGCTCATTGTGGGGAGGAAGGGCATGGCAGAAAGGACTGTGATAAGAAAGAGCAACAGAGGAAATGCATACCATGTAGCCTAAGAAAGAAGATTTGCACAGAGAACAAAGAAGAGAAACGACAATGTCCAACATATGCAATGCTGAGGGAAAGAATCATATCAAGAACAAATTATGGCTAATAATTATAATTATAATGATAATCAACAATGCAACTTTAATGAAACATCTATAATAAGATTTGGACAAGTTAACGCTATGCGTAGTAAAATGGTCATGCTGGAACTACGTAAACTCGCAGAAGAGCAAAAAATAGGTATCCTTTGTACACAAGAACCGTACACCTTGCGAGGGAAAGTGGTACATATGCCAATTGGTAGTAGAATTATAACAACAGGTACAAGTCCTCAAGCTATCATTATTGTATTTAACAAACAAATACAAATAGTTAAAATAGCGCAACACAATGATGAATGGCTATGTTGTCTAGAAATGACCTATAGAGGTAAAACCAATATTCTGATAAATCAATACTACCAATGTAAAGACAATATAGAACTGCACTTGGAAAAGACTAGAGAAATTCTGGACCAATACAATAGGGAGCCAATATTAATAACACTAGATGCCAATGCAAAATCAGTTCTATGGGGAAGTAAAAATCCTGACGAAAATGGAGACAAAATGGAAGAACTAATCCAAGAATATGGTTTGGAGGTCTTGAATAAAAGAAATAATCCTTATACGTTTCAAGGAAGTTTCAAGGAAGGGCTGGAGCAGAAGAAAACATGGATGTTACCTTAGCTAGAGGATACATTGTATCTAAAATAATAAACTGGAAGGTGACACAACAAAAGACTTCTAGCGACCAGAATCTAATATTATTTGACTACATAGTAAGGATGAAAAATGAAGTACCATTACATACTGGACCAACTAGATACATAGTAAAAATATAGATAAACAGAAGCTTATCCAAGAATTTAGATTACCGGCAATCCTAGATGATGATAACATTGACACTAAGGCGAAGAAAATCACAGAAAGTGTGCAAAATGTTATGAAGAAAACTTTATTAAGGATAAGACCAAAGATTAATGAACGGAATGTATGGACCGAAAAACTTCAAAAGTTAAGAAGTAAATTAAGGAAAGCAAGACGAATATATCAGAGAACAGTTATCTCAGAAGAAAGAGAGAGGAATCTAAATATCTTTAGAAGAATAAAAGAAAAATATAAGATAATTCTAGAGGAATCAAGGCAAAACTCCTGGGACAAGTTCGTAGAAGAAAAATTATCAAATAACGCATGGG